>CM021105.1:291846268-292085012 GCA_007115665.2 Sequoiadendron giganteum | reverse complement strand
ATTTATTAATTATTTATTTTTAATAATGCATAGAAATGTATATATGTCAAAAGGTTCACTATTGCAGCTTTTGTAATCGTCTCTAGTAAGCCTAGTAGTGGATTTGGATGCTATTGGCAGACATAGTTGGACTAGATGAATGCACTAGAGATCATAGGTGCACTATGGATAGCTCCAAGGACCAACCCTTGATGTTGCTAGCAAGCTCACCCCATTTATTCCTTGTATCTAAATAGTTCTCACTGTCGGATCAAATTAGACTTTGTATGTTCAATGATATTTCGTATATAGATGATTCCCGAGCACCTGGTAGCATAAATTCTCCTTGGTTAGAGATGTAAACTACAATGTTAGTGTTATCTATTCACATAGCTGAAATTATTTAGCATGAGAAGATATGTGGGGCTCTTGACTCATTAATGCACTAGTTCTAGGAGGGTAAACATTGATGGTTGGGTTATAACACATGTGCTTCATTAATGCACTAGTTCCCCCTAATGCCATAACTTCCCATCAAACCTTTTATTCCTCCCCCTAGGGATGGATTAGATATTGATCGTATTAAAATATTTAGACATATCCCAGATAGTGCGTATTGCTTTAATCTATTACGCTCGACCTAACACTTGGATCTGAATTGATTGGTAATAAATTCTAAGTCCCTCTTCAACTCCCTGATCTCCATCTCCCCCTGACCGCAATTTAGCAATGCTTCATATTCATGTAGTTGGTGCAAGGGTGACCAGTGCCAAAATAGTTTCCATAATTGATATATATATATATATAATTTTCTTTTTTAAACACTCATATGGTCATATGGCTAGGGCAAGGAGCAAAAAAATACATTTTTTCAATGACAAAAATAGGTCAAATTTTATGTCAATCTTTATTTATCAAGCCTCTTGGATCCAATGGTGAGGTCTATTTTATCCCAAGGTTTAATTTGCTAAAAAAAAATTACAAATTCCTCATAGTAAACACCCAAAAATCCCTCTTTTAGAACTTAGATTCAAACGTTAGATCATTAAAAAAAAACCATAAATCTGCAATCCTAAAGCCCCAAATATGTAAAAACACAACTTACACAAAAACCTCATAAATTGCAATGTCTTTATTATTTTCTACAAAGCCCTAGATTCAACTATACATCATATCTATTCATATAAGGGTTATACCAACCACAACCATCACTTTGATACTAAATGAAAGGAAATTTACAGCCATGTATGATAATTTCCATATAATTCAAATAGAGAAACTCATGAAAAAATTACTTAAAATCTATATGCAAAATAATAGACTACATACCATCAAAGATGATACAAGATATACCCTCATAAATTCATTAAGAGGAAAAACTCAACCTCCAAAATCATTCATCATCAATGTATTACTCATCAATAAAGATTATAATACATTTGTAAAATCTTCATAAATACCTTTGAAATGTTAAAATCTCTATGTGCGAGTCTCCATGTGAACAAACATGTAACCACACATCCCATGCCATGCTTCAAACCCTCCATGTGGAACCTACAATAGATTCTCATAATCAAGTGCCTTAGCCATAATAATCAACCTTGGACAACTGCACATGTGCTTTCTTTTATAGACATTATAAGCTTGCACAAAACCACCAAGTGGTATTACAAAAACCATATGACTAATACCATGAGCTTAAAAAACATTTCCACCCTTATTTTCTTTTTGGTGCTAAGTTTTCTCAATATGAAATATTTCCCCAATGTGTAAACCCAGATTAAATATTTAACCCAATGTTGAGTTAAATGTGTGCAAATTTAAAAAATAGAGCTCCTGAAATGTCGTGTCTGCATGAAACTCCAAAGGTTAGGGTTTTTTCCTAAGAGAATGGCCTGTGATACTTAGAAGGTCGTCAATTTGGTCTTTTATGGATACTACCCTCTGCTCCACCATTGTCTCTTGCACACAAGTTCTCTACAAATTTTGCCCACCTTTGTGTTGTTGCACCTCATTCGAATAACTATGTTCAAGGTGTGATTTGTGATGGCCATTGAGGGATAGACCTAGGCATTCCTAAGGGAAATTTGCATCGTAAAATTGTTGTGTGTTCTTTAGTCCTTCGATCGAGTTTCTGCTCAATTTTTTTGTCCACAAACTCTAAGATGGAGACATTTGATTCTCTAGTGGCTTCCCCTCCAAGGCCTCATCGGTCTCTTGCACTTGCAGTTGATTCTTTTGGTGTGACAAAGGCTAAGGCAATGAATATTTCCTCTTTCAGGGATGTTGTTGTTGGTAAGGCCCTGGAGAATGGGAGAAAACCCTCAACTTGGGATGATTGGGAAAAAACATAGAATGGCCACTGAGGAGATGGGGACCATCAAGATCTACCCAAAAAAACCCTCATCAAAAAGGCCCATGCATCTCTCATCTTAGCTTTTTTGAGGAGCTCAAGAAAGAAGTCTTCAAAGAAGAGCAATTTTACACCTCCAATGGTTTGTGTAGTGTCATAGAATTGCACCCCAAGAAATTTCACACTACATAACTATCCCTTTAGCCCAATAAAGATGATAATGCAAATTCCCATTTTCCTTTCCTTCAAATTCATCTTTAAGCCCTTTATTTTTGGTCTCTAAGTGATTTTTTTTTGGGGATGCTTCCGTGACACGCAAATATATGTACGCTACATGAACATCTTGACAATATTTTTGGGTCTATCATCATTGAGATGTTACACTTATGCTTTCCCACAAAGTTTAATGCCTCTGTGGTCACAAACGCACCCAAAAATGGCCCTTTTGCATGCATTTCTTCCATTCCTTCAATTCTTTCACTCTCTCATTCACTCTATCATTCATTCTCTCAATTCAATCTTTCATTCTCACATTCTCATTCTTGCAACTTCACTCTCAAGCTTTCACTTTCTCTTCTACACCATTTTTCTCAATCTCTCTTGCACGTTCTTGGCTTCTACATTGATTTCTTAGCTCTCTCAAGTGTTGTACTCTCCTTCGGAATTGCAAGCTTGCTAAGGGGAGGGTTAACACTCTCTTTTACTTGCATTATCATCCTTTTAGTAGCATATTTACATTCTAACGTATCTATCTTTATTTATCTTGTCAATTTATATCATTTATTATCTATTTCTTTCTCTACTTATCTTCTTGGTTGTCTATGGAGGTGGAAAGACAAAAATGGGGGTTTGACTAAGGCAAACCCCAAAAATAACCCCAACAATTTTCATTTTCTCTGTGTGTGTAGGTTGTTCGTTTGGAGAATTGTGGGAAGATGCATAGTTTTGGACCTCTTGTGAGTCTATTTCTCTCTCTTCTCTCTCATTATTTTATTTCATGTAGTTTAAATCATTTCATGTTAGTATTCTTCTTGTTTTCATTTCCTTTATTTTAGCATTTTGTTAGTATAGTTAAGCATTTGGATTTCGGTTCCCGAATAGATAGTAGGCTTTGTGTGTTTCTTGAGCACATTTTTCCCTCGGACTGTAAGAGACCATAGCGCATTGTGGAGAAATCCACATTGTGTTATCATCCTTTGGTCAAGAGCTAGCTAGCTTGCTCCTAAGACTTCTCTTTTCGTCCTTGAAGTCTTTTTCCCAAAATTTGTCCTAAAGCATAAAATATTGTCAAAACTCCCTCTTTGTCGTCTTTTGTCACCTAAGATTAGCCTTTGAGGTAGTTGAGGACCATTTTCTCCTTGTAGACTCTTCTTTGTCCTAGAGACTTGAGAGTAGCAAATCTCCTCCTTTATAGTTTGATAGGCTAGTTCAATCGTCTTTGGTCAAAACTAGTAGATCTGCACAACTAGATCACATTGGCATGGAAACCTATGCTCAAAGGTAATGAAAAAATTTATCCTTGTGCACAAGAGTTTTTCATTGTGGTGTTTGATTGTAAACAAGACAAGGACACTATTCTTTAAGAAAAATGGTGTTTGGGGTAAAGTCTTCTCCTTCTCAAACCTTGGTTTCTTGATTTCAACTCTCTCACCAAATCTTTTTCGATGAAACCTGTATGGATTTTCCTTCCAAATCTCTCATTATAGTTCTAGTTTGAAGGCTAATTTGAAGTAATTGGTGACTCTTTGAGATTTTTTTAGGCTATTGATTCGGCCACTTCCAACTTCACCCATAAAACATTTTCTTGCATCCTTGTGGACATGGATAGCACAAGGGATCTCCTTATAGACATCACCTTCAAGATTTTTTTATTTTAGTTGGACACAACAATGGGATGATGAAGGCATGCCCTTCTAATGTAGAAGATGCTTTGAAACTAGACACATGGCTAAACATTTCTCTAGATACTTTAAAAAACTTGAGCACCAATCTTAGTGATCAGATGTCCTTCCTCATCATTATTTGATTAAAGCTCCTTCAAATACTAAGGAGCAAGAACTTGAATCTCCCCGAGTTGTGAGGGATTCTCCTTCATAAGATATTGTTGTGCAGTTGAGGTGTGGCTAGAAAACATCGCATGCAGTTACATCTCCCCAAATTCCAGTGGCCCCAAATTCCCATTGTGATGCTCCTCCTTTGCATGAGACTGATTTGCAACTAGTGGGAAAAATGAATACAATCTCGATGGTTTTCCCATCTCAGATTTCAAAGGGAACAACATCTTCTAAGGGAGGAAAGGCCTCAACATTTTCAAGTTTTCTTGTTGCTTCTTTGGGCTTGCCATTGGTTAATGGTATCCCTAGGGGCGATGCTCAGAATGGCCTAGAAAGGATGGGAGTTTTGGGAGAGAAGAACCCCATAGCAAAGGTTGACCCAAATTTGTTGGCTTCTTCTCAATTAGAGGCAGAATCGACAATGGTTAAGAGGAAGAAATCATCTTCTAGCAGCCACTAGATGTTGCTTAGATCATCCATGAAAGGGGGAAATGGAGGTCAAAGTAGAATTCTCTCAGAGAAGGGGCTTTTTGATAACACAACAATCTAACTTTGTTGTTGTTTTTAGCTTGTTCTTGTGGTTTATGTTGACAACCTTTTTTGTTTTCTTTATGTAGAACCCCTTGTGACAAGGGCATGCATCGATGTAATTACCTTCTTTTATATAAATACAAACCATCTCTTATGTAGTGAAAAAAAATATTTAACCTAATGTTATGTATACAACTTTACAAGTGGACCCAAATAAATATTTAATGTGGCTAAACACATCACCTAGGATGCACCACAAATAAAAATTTATTTTACATAATTAAATTAATCCAATGTTATGCAAGATGTACAACACACATTTTCCTAACATAATATACATATTGCAATCCTATCTTTTGTCAACCTAATAAATCTAAAGAACTTTGGGAGTTTGACATTATTTTATTGACGTAAAAATCTTGGTCTAGAGCTAGATTGGCCTAGTTCACCTATGATGGAGATATAGTGGTTAAGGATGATATTATATGAGGCTTATTTTCTTAGGAATGTAAGAGCTAAACAAGGAGTGACTACACCATTAGTTAGTTTGGCTAACTCAACAAAAGGTGGAGCCCACATGCAAATATATCTATTGCATTTTCACAACTTTAAGATCATTCAACCACCATAAATTAATGCAAATGTATCAACCCTTATTTAAATGTGTTTGGAATACATGAGTGATTTAGCCCGATTAGCTAGAACATGTGAAATGGTAGTGTGTTTCCATCAATCAAAAGAACTCATGGTCAATAAAAATCTAATATTATGCATTGTAATAGTATTACATCTTATAAAAGAGAGGAAAAAGAAGGTGGGATATGAGGACACATAACAAAACAATATGAATCTAAGGGATAAGTAGGGAGACAATTTTTGACAATATTAAGGTCCATTGATTTCTTTGAATCAATGATCTATAAGAAGCTATTAATTGATGGGCTAACCTAGTCATTATTGATCTCTCAAGATCAATGACTCACACTCCTCCTTTAGGTGGCTCAAAGGATGTTAGTTTTAAAGAAGAGAAATTAGTTGGAGGTTGTCATGAGAGGTTGCCATAAGCTACATGTCACCATTGCATTAGTCAACAAAGCATAAAATTTCTCATGCAAAAAAATCCCATTGATTAAATACATTGTTGGAGGATTTATTTATTGGTTCCCATATGAAATTATAAGATAAAACTCACATTAATCAAAGGCTTTGTTCTAACATGGCAGCCACCAAGAGTGGTGGCCATCGGGTAGTGACCACTGATCCGCCACCGACCCTCATCCCAACCCCTGCGGGCCCTTTTGCAGAGCTCTGGTCACATGGGGGACTGGGCGCTATGCACCCAACCCCCGATCAACCCCTCAACACCCTACGCGGTCACATGGGTGACCAGGGGCTCTATCGCAGCCCCTAGCCCACTAGTCCCTAGTCGTGCATAGGACCAAGGGCCTATTTTTTTTAAGCCCCTTGGGCTGCCTGCCGGCCATATTGGCCATTTTGGAGCAACTTTCACTAAATCGAGCATAACTTTCACATACGGTGCCTTTTTTTTGCAAACGAGATATCGTTGGAAAGATAATTCTGATGTCAATCCATTGGTGGAGGTAGTTTTTTCTTATCTTTATCCATATTTATTTTTCAGGTCCTTGAAATTAGATGAAGCATTTTTCGCTTCGGAGGGCATATCTTTTGACTCGGTTATCCTTTTTTCGCCATTCTTGCAGAATTGGAAAGCTGGTTCAGTCCTCTACATAGATCTAAGGTCTTTTTTTATTAGGGAGGTAGATGTAAACTTTTTCTTGTGCATGCACTCTATTTTTGTTTTCATGCTCTAGGTTTGCATTTTCTCTTTAGTTTATGCATGTTTAGCATTCTCTCCTTTTACAATCATGGGTTATTGTAATAAATGAACTGATATAAAGTTCCATCAGGGGGGTTTCTTGCATAATAATCCGATTAGAGTGTAGTTTCACTTTGATCTCATCTTGATTTTGATGACAACTCGCATGGGTTGTATTTGGTTTCTATAGTTTCTTTTGGCCACATCTTGCTCATAGCTTGACACATATCAGATTCACATCAGTTCACACTTCAGATTGAGAGCCTATGGTTATTGATCCACATTGGGTCACATCTTAGTTTGAGGGCCATCAAATTTATGGTTAATGTTCCAGAATCTTCATGGTACTTGCTCCTATGGATCAGTTTTAGTCACAGTTTGGCATCAGCATCGACATACATAGTTTTCAAATTATTTCATCATTTTTCATCTATCGTTTCTTCACAGATTCCAGGGTTGTTCCCGTTTGGAGTTTTCGAGTGTTCAGTGGCATTGGGTTTGCTGTTGCATTATCATGATTCCACCTGAGTCCTTTAGTGACTCTCATATGGTTTCTTATAAACAAAAGTATATTTCCTTGCTTGTCGGATTCAGGTTCTAGTGTTACTCCACAATGTTCTTCTAGTGCTTCTTTGCAGCAGGTCATCTCATTGAGGGGGGATTTATCCCATTGGGTTTTCTCCTCTTTCTCATTCATTGCATTTGTACATGGGTACCTGATCATGGCCTTGTTTTCGGGACCCATTCATGCTTTCTTGCATTCATCTTAGTTTTAGGTGCATGTTTTTTTAGTCTGCCTAAGTTGCACTTAAGGGAGGGTGTTGGTGTAATTAATTATTTAATTACACTTTATTAAGTTTACTTAGGTAATAATTAGTTTACTTAATTAATAAGTAAGCTTTATTGAGTTGAGTTGTTTTTAGGTCAACATTAGGGTTATGCATACATTGTTTTTATAAAGCAATTCATCTCATTGTAATTTCTTAATTCTGAATAATATCAATTTGCACATCTTCATGCAAAGCTCTGCTTTTTTATTGTTTTTCTCTTATGTGGAAGGCTTTTCTGGTTTGCATGTCTGGTCTTGGTTTCTAACAAATAAAGTTTCCCGCAAGTACTAAAAAATCCATAAAGATTACAATTAAAATTATAACCTCGAGTACAATAATTATAAGGAGGTGGTTGCATTTATGAATCCATATTTCCAAATCCTTTCTTAGGTGGTAATTTAGTGGTTCAGGTTGGTGGGCTCTCTCTCTCTCTCTCAATAAGTTTCTCAAGAAAAGGGGGATAAGACTTTTGCATACATTTTTTTTGAAATTTTGTGTGCAAGGGTTCTCTTTCTCTAAGTTTCTCATTTGCTTGTTTACAATAGCATTGATACATGTGTTTGGAATCATGGTGATAGTTTACAAGCATGTAATCATGTAAATATTATTTTCTTGTTGTTTATATTGTTGCAAATCTATCTATTTCATTCATATTGACTATTGAATTATATTCTTTCAAATCTCTAAACAAATGAAAATATCATATATTCAAGAGAATCGCCTTTTATAATTGATATTGGCATAGTGTGATGGTTTAAATGTGGTGTTGTTGTTCTTACACCAAAGTTCAAACCTTGTCAGTATGTTTAATTGTTGAGTGTTTATGTTAGGGATGAGGTCCCCCTTTCTGACTTCACTGATTCATAACTTCAAGTCAAAAGTTTTTACCCCTTTAGAAAAGAAGAGAGAATCACCTTTTATTGTTTTCTTTCTTTATTTTATTTTTTTCATCATCACCATTAGCTTAGCACTAAATAGATAAATAAGTGGCATTTCAATCCCAAAGATCATCCTACACTTCAAGGTACCCCCACCTATTGGACTTCCCATGCTAATGTTCTCCATGAGGCACTAATATTTTGAATATATATGAGCATCAACAATTTATGAATATGCTTTACAAAAATCACATGAGAACAAAAAGAATAAGCAAAGAAGTTATGTAGAAAAATATTAAATCCTGGGATCATTGGCCCAGAAAATAACTTCTAAAAATATTTAGTAGTCATTGCTAGAAGAATTTAGATAATCCAGTGTAGAGGACCCTAAGAACTTTGAGGTCTACTTATACCTTGTGAATAAGGATGTAGTCCCATTTAAGGGGCCTTAAGATCTAAAATCGTAGAGTGACAAGGTCTGTAATGAGAAAAATATATTATAAAATAAATAGAAACCCTACCTTGAAAAATAAGAGACCCTATTTTTTATTGCCCAATTTTTTAACAAATCCTTGTAAAGTAGGATAGGAATTTTTTGAATTAAAATATTTTTTTTATCTAAATACAATTTTTGATTGATTAAGCAAGGAAAGGGCCTTGATCCCTAACAAAAGCAGTACAACATTCCAACAAACAACCACTGGACAAAACAACAAAATTGAGGAAGCAGAATAGGAAGAGAACCACTCCCCCAGAACCCAATCAACCAAAAACCATATTAACCTATACCAACTACATCAAACATTATAAATCTATCAAGTGTCCAGTAATCATCTAGCCAGTCCATATTATCAACCATCCACAAAAAAAGGTTATATAAGCATAACCTATAATGAGTAACCAGTAAGTTACTAAAGTTCCCAACATAAATTAACGTAATACAATACTGGCACATAAGGCCATTACCACTAAAATACCACTTAACAAAATAAAAAGACATCATCACAACAAGAAACAAAAAGAAAGAAAAACAAGAGCCAAGGACTAGGCATCCTCAATTAGGCTCCACGCCTTCATCAAGTCCTCAACAGAACCTTTAACACTATTTTTGACCTTCATCTTTCTTGATAGATCAACATCATCCTTATACTCCTTCTTCCCTTGTTGTTTCTTGATTTTTCCTTGTCCTAAGACAGTCGCCATAAAAAAAAAAATTCATAACCACATCCACAACCCTACACATGTTCCGCACAACATACTCAAGATCTTGAAACCTACTTGCATTGTCCTCATTCTATACCATCTTCTCCAGGATCGCCAATCTTTCCTCAAGCCTTTGCACTCTAGTTAATTCCAGGCCCATTTGATAATCCTTCGAGCTCTCTAGTTCCATTGTAGTTGTTCCTTTATCCTCATTCAATTTAGTGTCCTCCTCAACTTCCTGCACCTCATCCTACTGATTGATCCCCTCCTCTTCTTCCTGACTCGAACCATTCACCTCCTCTGATCCTGACTCCTCTTCCTTTGGAGAGTCGGCACAACCTAGGCTATCCAACACACATTCTTCAAATGAGGAATATTTTTCCTCCTCAGCATCCTTCTTCCCCTTTTTATCCTCTTTTAAACTCTCATCCTCTGAAATTTTGGATTTTTTACTGTTGTCTGACCCCTTGGATGCAGCCAAAGCGAGGCGAGTGGATCTTCAACCCATTGGGGTTGTAGACCCACATTCAAGGTTTTTTCATTGTCATATGATATGGTTATTATGTTATGGTCAACACCTAGTTCACAAATCAATAGTTTCCTTTTTTATTTGTAATAGGAGGAAAGGGGTGGCCATTCTTTTTTCTGGGGTTATCTTAAGAAGAGCCAACCATGTGGGGTTCTCAATATTAGGTGAGAATTCTGTAGGTTCATTGGCCAGGGAGTGGGGTCGGCTCTCTATAAGTTCAATTTTCATAGAGCTCTTAGGATTAGGGTTCTCAATCAAATTGTGGAAAACATTTATTTGCGGGGTGGTAGAAAGGACATATTTGTATATGGCATGAATCAAGTTGTGGTGTAAAGGAGGGTTAGCACCATTGGTAAGACTTTGTTTCAAGGAAGAGAGAAGGAAAAAGGGTAGATATATTTTTTCCTGATGCCTAATATGATTCAATATAGGAAAATGATAACCATGTATAGACTGAAAAATGGCCTTCTAACGTAAAATACTTCATAACAAAAAAACAAACATTATGGTAAGGGGGCGGTAGCAATTCCCTAGAGTAACCATTATGAAAACATTGGGCTTTTTCTTTAGCTTCAAAAAACTTATCAATACAAGTTTGATAGTTCCTAGTACTTACCTTTGCAATCTTCTTCCCCTCATATGCCAAACCCATGGCCTTGGCTATAAGCTTTGTATCAACTGTAAAATGAATACTGCCCAATTCAACTTCACTGTCTTTCAAGGAATTCATCAACTTATAACTGAGTTGTTCACTGTAACCTTCCATGGTAGTAAAATACGGAGTGAACCCAACCCACTCAAACAAGGCCCACAGCTCCACATTCTTTTTCAGGGAGTCATATTGACTTGGTTCCATCCTTTTCCTCAAGCCTCCCATGGTATTATCTTTAGTTTGAAGATCCCTAGGAAGGAGAAAATACTCATATCTTCAGCCTTCCTCGTTCAGCACAGACGCAACAAGCAATTCAAAAATATTTGTTTTGATAGAGACTTGGTGGTTTTTCATTTGTGTGGCCAACATTTCGAACCTTTTGGCAATGTGTTTAAAACAATCAATCTACATACAACTCCTAGTCTCATATTTTTGAATCATGTCATTAAATGAAATGATAGCTCTGCCACCTTTATGAATACCACCCAATCTGTTTAAAATAAGCTTTGCATCAACCATAAAATGAATACCGTCCAATTCAACTTCATCATCTTTCTAGGAATTCATCCTTATAACTGAGTTGTTCGTTGTAACCTTCCATGGTAGTAAAATACGGAGTGAACCCAACCCACTCTGAAATATACCAAGCCAATTTTTTTGCTTTTTCAATTACAACAAGGATAGCAGCAGTACACAATCGTTAGGGTTAGCATTTAAAACCAAAGGATGCTGAAATAACTCGACGTCAAGCATGTGCTTTCCAAACCGAGACGGAGTGGGAGCTACCATATGACGGAGATGTTAAAGATGTTGAATTAACTCGACGTCAAGAATGTGCTTTCCAAACCAAGATGGAATGGGAGCTACCATATGATGGAGATGCTAACTATGCTGAAAGTAAACTCAACACCAAGTATGTGCTACCCAATTCCAGAGTGGAAATGAGGCGACCATATGGCGGAGATATACAGAAATACAATGCAGCTTCAGAATGTAAAGTAAGATTAAGAGAAATGCTGACAGTACTACTGTTCAGCTTACAAAATATTAGAAGATGCCTGCAATAAACAAGATTAGAAGCTCTCCACTGCTGCAGTAATAGATATGATCATTCCAAGGTTAATTATGACCTTCCAGATACAACTCTTCACCAAAATACAGATTACTCAAGACTGATATAACAAAACAGCAACGTAATATGCATAACCAGCAACCCTAGAATCCACTAAAATGCTCACAACTCACTCAATACTTGCCAGAATGACATGAGACCTGATGCAAACGAAAGCTATAATGATGGCAATGAGGACTAGACCAAGAAACAGCTAACAAATCGAAGTATTCTTTTTTCTAAACATTTGCCAGGCAGACCAGAATGGTGCGGCCAATAGAGAGAAGCGATTTTGCTTTTAAAAAATAAACACTCAATATTAAAATCTGAATCTTTGCAAGAAGGGTCGCCCCTATCAAGGAAACTCAATGAATCAATACCCAGAACGACTGTATTTTTATTTTCAGATTTATGAGTGAAACTACAGATTCAGCTTGACTTCAGCAACTTCAAAATGAGACTGAAATGCAAATCTAGAACTCCAAAAATGCAAGATACTCAACTGAAATGCAAGACAAACCTATTACAAACTATCTCTCAACTAGTTGCTATCTTTCAAGCAAGAAGAAGAGCCAAGTTAGGAGGCATTCATTCCTCGAAGCAATCCCAAAGCCATTCCGGCAGCATAACAATATCATAAAACATAAGATAAGAAATGAAGAGCAACTGCCTCCTTATATAGACTTGAGAAGGCTCTCCAGAAACTTCTAGAAGATGCGCCCTAATTCCCTTTTGAATTTGACTTCTTTTTCCTCCAAGTTTGGGTGACCCCTTTTCGAAGGCTAAATTTGACTTTATTTAAAATCATTTCTTCACAAAATAGGCGTCCAATTTCACTTAAGAATTTAGACTTTAGAAAGATCAAAATAAATCATGATGTGATGACCACCCTCCAAGTCCCCTTCTTTAAAACAACTTTTAAGTCATATTACTAGGACAAGGGGTTATTTTATAAAATAAAACATTATTGACTTAAAATAACTTATTTCTCCAAAATGAACCCCTTAAGCCAAAAATCGGAATTACCCAATGAACTGCCAGAAGAGGAAAGTTGACTAAGCTGATGCTGATTGGACCACTGCTAAAAATAGAATTTACTAAAAATAGTAAATTCCTGAAGGTGCTCAGAATGCCAAGAAAAACATACCACTGCAAAGCTCTCTGAAAACCCAGAAAGAATCCGCAATCCAAACACCCAAATTCCAACAAGCAGAACCCTGAATCTTCAAGAGAACCCACCAAACAGTCGAAAACCCTAATTTTGCCTCTGACCTGTCGACAACACATCGGGAAAAGGCCATCAATCCTTGAAAGGTGTAGTGCTAAAAACGGGGACATTACACACTCAAACAAGCCTCATAGCTCCACATTCTTTTTTAGGGATTCATATTGACTTGGTTCTATCCTTTTTCCTCGATCCTCCCATGGTATTATCTTTAGTTTGAAGATCCTTAGGAAGGAGAAAATACTCGACTCTTCGGCCTTCCTTGTTCAACACAGACGCAACAAGCAATTCAAAAATCTTGGTTTTGATAGAGACTTGTTGGTTTTTCATTTGTGTGGCCAATGGTTCGAAACTTTTGGTGATGTGTTTAAAATAATCAATCTGCATACAACTCCTAGTCTCATATTTTTGAAGCATGTCATTAAATGAAATGATAGCTCCGTCACCTTTACGAATCATGATTACTCTTTTTTTAATTCCCACCTTCATGTCATCACTAACGCATGTCAAAATGTCTTTTCTCACATTAATCACTAGATTTTTAGAGATATGAGCAATAATGACCATTATTTATTTCTCCATGAGGTTTCCAAATAAGTCTATCCTTTCATTTTATTTATTTTTATATATTTTATATTTAGCGTACACCTTTTTTTAATACTGTACCTCCCCTCCAGTCTTTTCAGCATGCCCAATAGTCAGAAGAGAAAGACAGTGGTAGTTATGATAGCTAGACAACACTGCCAACTCCTCATATTTAATACAATCATTTCACCCATAAAGAATTAATCTGATCTCCCAACCTATCCTTAGATATAATTTCCTGAATTTGATTTGGTAAATCGGTGAAGTCCTAGTACTTCCAAACCAAATATTGTAAGCCAAAGTTTTCCATCACATCAACAACCATGTTGCCCTCCCTATAAATATGGCTTATCTTATAACTTTGAAAGGATTGTAGCATATTTTTACAATCATCTAAGATATCTTTTATTTTCCAAGGAGCATCAGCCTTATTATTTAAGTAATCAATTATTAACTTTGAATCGCCTTCCACCATCACCTTAGTATTGCCCTTATCTTTTATATAGCATATTCCAGCCCAAATAGCATAAGCCTCTACCAAATTATTTGTTGTTGTTCCTGGACCCTTGTTGTACCCTGCCACATAAATTCCTTGATGATTTCTAAAAATTCATCCTGCTTCTGCCATACCAAGATTTCCCTTGGAACACCCATCAAAGTTGCATTTACTCCACCTTGGATCTAGGGGGATCCAAATAATGCTTTGTCTTATTAGCTATTTAGCCTAGTTAACATTATTAAGGTCATGAGATAATCCCCATAATTATTTGATTCATGTCTCTTGGTATGAAGGCTTTTTCTTTGACGGAGCATACTTACAACTCTCAATATTTGCTTGAATCTGTTTCCTGATGGACATACATAACTCTTTACTATTCTTAGCAACATCTCTAAAAACCTTATTGTTCCTCTCTTTCCACAGACCCCAAGTGGGGAATAGGGGAACTTGTCTCCAGAGGTCAACAATAATATTGTGAGAATAGGGACATATACTCCAACCATCAACAAACATCCTAACCGAGGGAGGGAAGACCCAATTAATCATCAGATTCTTTAGGAAAAAAGACCAAACTTCTTGAGCATAAGGACATTGAAACAACAAGTGCATAATGTTTTCTTCCTCTCTATTACAAAGGTAGCATTTATTCACTAGATACAATCCCCTTTTCTTCAAATTGTTAATGGTCAATATCTTGCCATGCATAACTTTCCACCAAAAATATTAATCTTGGGAATTAAATTCTTGCTCCACACTATGTTCCAGTTAAAAGCCTCCCTTTGGAATAGCTCAAATTCTATCAATTCATAAATAGATTTAACCAAAAATCTCCTCGAAGTACTTTTTGTCCAAATCCACTCATCATCCCTATAGACTAAGAAGAGATTGAGATCACCAATCTGCCTCAAGAGGGAATCTAAAGCAACATCCCAGTTTTGTTGTTTACCACCCCTAAGGACAACATTATTCAAAAAAAAATTAAAGTCCTTCCACTTTGGTCTCTTCCCTTCCCAGTTTATATAATTAGAAACCGTTTTACCAATATTTCTTTTCAGCCTGATTCTGATTTGTTGGAGATTGTTATTTGCAAACAAGGGAGCACATGAAGCCCACACATCCTCTTAGAATTCTATTTTATGGTCATTTCCAATTCTGAATTTCGCTCCTTTTGTTAGTGTACCTCTGATCTTTAGCAAGTTATTCCAAAACATTGAACCATAAGAAAGTTCCTTTTTCCTAAGGAAACAACTTGCATCCTTATTTCCCAAATACTTAGCCTATAAAATCTGCACCCAATCTTTTTCTCCTTCCAAAAGAAACCATCCCATTTCTGCCACAGGAGCTTTATTAAACACTTTTATTTTTCTTATACCCAATCCACCATTCCTCTTCGGAGTGCAAACAATATCCCATCTTACAAGCGTCATTCTTTTTCTCTCTTCCAAACCCGACCAAAGAAATCTCCTTTGTATCATTTCAATTTTCTCTGCAATGTAGGTTGAAATGTTAGAGAGAGAGAGAGAGAGAGAGAGAGAGAGAGAGAGAGAGAGAGAGAGAATACATCGAAATATTCTATAAGGAAGCTTTTAAAAGTTGTTCATTTTATTTATAACTTTCTCTTTTATAATTTGGGTGGTATTAAAGAAATAAATTTTTATTTTCTAGTAATTGATATGTTGGTTGGGAGACAAACATATCTATCTAAATATAGTTAAAAACAATAATTGATTTTAAATATTTTTTTATGAAAAATTATTTATAAATGTTATAATATTACATTTTTCAACAACTTATGTTTCTTTAAAAAAATTGACTAAAATAGCTAAAAAAAATTGAAGTAGCTTATAAGACCATAGTCTGAAAGAGATTGTGATATATTAAATGACTTATGAAAAAATTGAATGCAAATAAATGATATACTGATCTATTTCAGTCTAAAACCCCCGCTCCTATATTAAACGGTTAAAATGATTTTGTGATTTTGAACTTTGATATAAAACTAAAAACTAATAGAATGAATCTGCGCCTTACATTGGTCAGTTACTTGAAAAGAACGGTCAAAATTAATTTTTATTAAATTCTAGAATGAATCTGCGCCTTACTTTGGCCAGATATTTGAAAAGAACGGTCAAAATTACTTTTTATTAAATTCCACCGACCTAATCGGGGTATCAATCGTGTAATTTAAAATCCTTGAGACTGGAGAGAGTGGTGGGCAATGGCAATGGTAATGGTGATGGTGATGGTGATGGTGATGGGCAATGGGCATGACAATGCATGCATGATAGCATGGCAGTTTATTATCAGTTACGACAGAGCAGCCAAATCAAGCGCTGATCCTCCTCACTCCTCTAAATCCACACCAACATTCATTCCAAGCTGTGAGAATAAGAAACTTCCCAAATTTGTAGTGTAGTTAACCAAGTTTGGCGGAGATTCTACACCCACAAGCTTGCAGCCAACACTGTTTCCAACCTTCCACCAAGTTTGGAGAGAATCCTGTATAGGCCCAACTACATGGCTTCGCATGCATTTCTTCCCTTGTCTTCTTCCTGCTTTTGTCTTTACTAGAATCAGATCGTATATGTGCCCAATTGCCAGTCAGTTTTTAAATTCTCTTCACTTTTTGATACACCAATCGTTTCTGTTAGACTATTCATTCACTGAACCCTTGAATGAAACAAAGATATTTCTGTTAGATTATTTATTCACTAAAGAAAGATATTTCTGTTAACTATTTGAATGAATGAAATATTTTAGTGATGTTTACGAGAGCAAGTAATTTAAGGGATTAAAAATCAGTTATTCAAAGTAGTAATGGTGTTAAATTTGGGAGTTCAAATAGAATCTGGTCTATTGTACAATGACTGGTATCTGATTTGATTGAGTTAGATGAGTATATATTTTTGCTTGTAAGTAGATTACAATAAGATTAAGTAATTAGTTGTATAGAAGTTTATTTTCGTTAGGTTGTTATTTACAAGTCTATTCTATTGAATGTAGAGCAATTGGGGTTATTCATAAACAACATTAGGTTAAGTTGTCACATAAAAATCCACTCTTTTAAATCATTCTAAAGAACCTAGAAGCTTCCTCCCATTAGATTAAGTTCACTTATATATCCATTCTATTAACCTTGGTTTGATTAGAGTCATTCTTAAACATCATCTACTTCAATAGTTGAAGTAAATATTAAGCTAATAAAAATAGGACAATTTTTTTATCCCTTTTTGGCTAAGTTGTCACTTATATATCCATCATATTAACCCTAGTTTGATTACAGTTGTTTTTAAACATCATCTAGTTCAATAGTTGAAGTAAATATAAGCTAATAAAAATAGGACAATTTTTACCCCTTTTTGGTTTAGATGAGGTGTAAAATTACTTGGCATCTATTAGACCAAGCAGTTTAAGGGATCAAGAATTAGTAATGTTACTCGAAGAAGCAATGTTATTAAATATGTGAGTTCAAGACCAAGCAGTCTAAAGGATCAAGAATAAATTACTCGAAAAAGCAATGTTATTAAATATGTGAGTTCAAATAAGGTTTGGTTCATTGTACAATGACATGTATCTGATTTGATTGAGTTATCTGGGTATTAATATTTTTTATTTTAAGTAGATTACAATAAGGTTAAGTAATTAATTGTACAAAAGTTTAGTTTCGTTAGGTTGTCACTTACAAATCTATTGTATTGAATCTAGTTCAACTACAACTATTCATAAACATTAGGTTAAGTTTCCATTTATAAATCATCTCTATTAAATCGTTCTAAAGAATCTAGAAGCTTCCTCCCATTAGGTTAAGTTGTCACTTATATATCCATTCTATTAACCCTAGTTTAATTACAATTATTCTTAAACATCATCTATTTCAATAGTTAAAGTAATTGTTAGGCTAATAAAATTAGGACAAGTATTTACCACTTTTTGGTTTGGATGAGGAGTAGAATTACTATTGACTATTTGATCATTGAATTAGATGGTGTTTAAGTAGAGTTTTCCAAACACAATTCTAGGGATTTGAATCTTTTCTGTTGCAGACTAGGATAAAAATTGGTAAAGAAAAATGGAATATTTTCTTATATTCAAATGAAAATTTATAATATTTTTTATAGATCAATAAAAAATAGTTCAATTTTCATAGATAAACTATCAAAATTTACAAAACTAAATGCTACTAAGCATTCCTTAGAATTTTTCAAACTTCTCTCATCGAAGTGCTTTAGTGAGAATATTTGTTTTTCATAATATAAGCAACATTTACAAGGTGTTGTACCCTTTACACAGAGAGCCTTCACGGCCAAAAAGAAACTAGTTCAAACCAAGACATGAGCTAGGAAAAAGAAGCTAGATCAAAAGGGTGTCGATCCCTTTATAAATAGGAGTCACTAGGGCCCGATAGAATAGGCCAAATAGGCCACACACAGAAGAACGACTGACAGACAGCTGTTGAACAACAGATGAGGAATAGACAACCCCATAATCTAAGGGGACTAATCTGACTCCCATAACCCTAGGCCACGAAGTAGCAACAAATTTGGGGAGTCCCTTCTTCTTTCTTTGCACAACAAACCAAGAAGACTCGGAATTGAAGTCCACTGAGTGAGGTGAGAGGGGTGGATCCTCAACATCCACCATAGACAATGAGCCACCACGTAGCGAGAGAGTCGACAACGCAAAAGAGGAGTCAAGAGAATATTTGTTGGTTGGCTTACTTGATCAAATAATACTTGAGTTGTATAGTGGCATCTTTCACATGATGTCGAATCAAATGAACTATGTGTTGATGTGTTAGGTTCAATTATGAAACACTAGGTTCTGTGTCATTTTACTTACAAATGTATTGTCAACTTGGAGAGGTGTTGATAAAACTTATTTTTTCAAATCTTCAAAATCAGTCTAAGCCATAGTGTTTCCCTAGTTTCATGGAAAGTTACCATATACTGTATTTATAATCAATTTTTTGTGTCTAGTATCTTGGATAGACATCAACTCTATATATTATGTTTCTATTAAGGAGAGAGTTGGCATTCACTACTACTTAGATTTCCAAGATATAACTATCAACCTTTGATGCATTGGAAACCTAAAGTAGATTTCTCATCTTCTAAGTTTCTTATATAGTTGAAACTAAATATCCAACTAATCTAAAATTTGATACCTTGGATTATTTGAACCTATACTCTGCCATTATCTATTTTGAGAGTGCCAATTGGAGTTTGAGCTTCATTTTCAATCATAACATGAAACTTAAACTTTCAAAGGCTCCAAAATTTATAAAGAAATAATTTCAAGTCATTCTATTGTTATCATTAATGAGCAACATGAAATATCAACATCCTCTAGCGAGATTTATTGGTAAGTGCATACACAAATCAAAGCTAATGACCTACAACTTTATTTGAGCTCATTTTGTTGAACTAGAGAAAGGATCTATATGTTATTTTGTCAAAATGCATGCTCCAAATTTATCAATTGTCTTGGGAAAAGTGGGCAAACCTACAACACCACTATGTTGTGTTATTTGAATCATTTCATAATTAACATACATCCAAGTATTGCATGTCATAAAAGACTAGCAAAAAGATTACCTTCTTCACTAAGGTAAGCAAAACTCCTTGAAATACTTGAATCTCCTTTGAGTTTTAGTAACTTTACATATTCCCAACTAATTAATGTGACTTGATTATTAGGCTTCATTCAAACTACCACTTGTGCATTTTTTAATAAAATGGAGTGCCCTTGCTACCAAATTAATACTAGACACAACAAATTGTGTCACCATTGAGGAAGGTATTGTTGGAATCAAGGAACACTGAGAGGGGGGGTGAATCAGTGTTCTGAAAAATTTAACTTTATTAATCTGATCTTTAAATCACTTACAACATTGAACCGAAAGAAATATGCAATCACAAAAAGAAATCATCCACAACACCATAACACAAGGATTTTTATGTGGAAACCTTGTTAGGGGAAAAACCACGATGGAGGTCAATCCACAATTTGAGTACTCAAATATAAGTGTTTTACAAATGGAGAATGCACATGCATTCAGACGCACTACCTAGAGCTCACTGCTTAGATACACAAGGAAGACTCATTGTCTTACAAAAATTTTGGACTACATCCAGAAGATTAGAACTAAGAAAGTAGCATTTGCTAATGCCATATTACAGCTCCGGTTAAGTTCATCAGTCGCATTCTTGTCTTGCTTGGCTGATTTTTCTCTTCTACTATGTCTTCTTTCATTCGTTTCACAAATCCTTTTATATGCAAGTGAAATTGTCCATAATCGCTCTACTATCCTTATGAATTTCGCATCATACTTTGCACACTTAATTCACATACCAAAATTATATAAATGATCGCTTACATATATCTGCAACAAAAGATTTAATCAACCATATGTCGACTTCAATAAAACATAAAATATTTTCCAACCATCGGCTCAATCCACAAACGATTTTCAATGCACGCTATCCAAAGTTG
Source organism: Sequoiadendron giganteum (assembly GCA_007115665.2). Taxonomy (NCBI): domain Eukaryota; kingdom Viridiplantae; phylum Streptophyta; class Pinopsida; order Cupressales; family Cupressaceae; genus Sequoiadendron; species Sequoiadendron giganteum. The sequence goes on along the minus strand of CM021105.1, from coordinate 292,064,254 downwards.
GCCACAACATAGTGAGGACCCAAAAAAAATCCTCAACCCAAAAATACTTCAAACAATCTTGCCTCAAACATCCGCAACACGCCACATTCTCTTAGTCGACCTTCTAGCACTGTTAAACAAAAAATCAGTCAACTGGATCTCCTAACTCATACAACAATTGATGTGACGACATAAAACTCGAGAATAAGATATTCCAAATACCCAACAACCTTCCCTGAGATCCACAACCTGAACTGATAAATTGGTAATGCAAATGGATTGACAGACTCAACTTTAGCTGGATACCCTATTCTTCACTCTGTCTCTCGGTATGGACAAATATTGAAGTGCAAACCAGATCAATGAATTAGATTACCATCAATGACAACACCAAAATCCATATGCCAACAATCTCCCCATTTGGCATTGATGGCAACACTAAGTGAAAAATGACTAAGTGTCGAAACCAACATACTACAATCCTTCAAGACTTCAAAAATTCATAGCTGGCACAACTACCCCTGAATTTGATAAGGCATTTTGCACTTCTCTCTCTCCCCCTTTGACATCAATGACAAACCAAAAAAAAAAATCCTTCAATAATCCCTTTTGGAGTGTAACCAAAAACTTACTTATTCAAAAACTAGTTCAAAATTTTGAAGAAATATGACCGCTACTTTTGTTAGAAGATTATTTTGTATATTCCCTTCATCTCCAGAAGAAACTTCTTCTAGATGCTTCTACTAAAATCCCGGTGATTATGATCATGCTATTGTTTTCAGATGTTCGGTTGATAATCTTGATGAGGGATTCTAGAATGGTGATGACTTCTTCTAATATCTCTCCTTTCCTCAGTATCTCAATCAACTGTTCCAATCTATATTTTGTTATGTCCTTCACTTTCCAAAAAGTGTCAACAATCTTGTTTTTGGTGTTTTGAACATTTGTATGCTCTTTCTGTAATTCTTGAATCATTTTCTTAATTGCACCATCTTGATCTTGAAACATGTTAAAGTATTGTCCAATATTGTTCAGCTATGTTTCAATTTGTTCCAACTTTTCTTTGTACTTGTCGATTGCATGAAGCCAACGAAGACAGTAGTTATAGATTTTATTTGTTGTGTTTATGCATTTCCTTTGTTGATTCATGTGCCTTTTAGCTTAGTGAGTGATAATATGTACTGCTTCTTCAGGTGTAAAATTACTTCTTCTTCTTCCTTGTTCTGGGACTCAGAGTCCATGATTTTCTTGATGCATTCAATCATCTCTTATGGCAACGTATTCTGTAAACTCTCTAATTTAATATGGTTGTGCACAAGACAAGCACTTAGTATGTTTAAAATAATTTCTTGCTCATATGAACGTCTGATAGACCATAAGTTTGTGATTTTTTGCATTCCATCTTCCTCATGAATAAGTTGCAATAGCTCTTCGTTGGTTTAATCACCTTCTTCTTCACTTTCTTTTGTCATTGCCTTTTCTTGATCTGGTTCGATTGTTTCTAGTCTTTTCTTTGGGTGTCCATAGTTTCCTTATCAGATTCTTCATCTGGTATATCTACAATCACCTGTTCTTTTCCTTTCCCTTTAACTCTTGGAGTCTTGCATACTGGAGGAGTACAGACAACAATTTCTTTTGCTCTTTTCTTCTTTCTCTCCATCTCACCAGAGGAGGAACCAACTTCAAGTGCCCTTATCAGAAGGGGAATACCAACTGAGCCAAAATTTCCTAGAAAACCTTTAAAGAAACTATCAGATACTTTAACACAGTTTTCCAAATTGTTAGAGTATATGTAAATTTTCTTGCAAACTAGTTCACTCTCTTCCCATATTATGTTGTTGTTCAACGATAAGCAATTAAGAAAATACATCACAAGACATATAAACAAAGTACCAAACCTAAAAGGGTAATATGTCATCTTTGTCAATTGTACATTCTCCATCAATTGATCTTTCAGTAATCCGCAAAGGTCAAAATCTTGATCTTCCATTATCATCTTGTGTGAAATGTAAATGATGCCTGCCGAAGTTGCACCTTCTCTATTTCTGAAAAAGATTTTGTAAGATACTCCATGCGCAATGTACCTTGTCACTAAATCTCTAATTGTTGAGATTATTAATTCCCTTTTATCTGCAATTACTCTAATTAGGGTTTTGACTTCTTTAGTTCGGATTGACTTCTCTCTTGGTACATCCTTGACTTCTCTCTTGGTACATCCCCAACTTTGCATAACCCAGTTACAGTTCCAAACACTTCTTTCGAGATATGGTAGGGTTTATCCAAAGTTGGAACATCATCATTCAATCTGTCCAGAATAAACTTAACTATTTTTGCATTCTCGAAATAGGGGAATTCACTCCAAATATCCAAGCTTTTGTGTTTTGCTTCTTTCAGTCATTTCAATTCATCGAGTGACAACATGTTTCTTACAGCTCTAATCTTCTCACTGCTATACTCATCTAGGTTTATCATTCCTTTGATTTGTTCCATTTTACCTTTTGTACTCATGTCTTGTTTTTATCAAAGACGTTCTTCAACCACGCACCAAATTAAATGGAAATTTTTGAAGTACCTGATGGATTAGGCTTTTGTCGCCGAATTACCTTCACAGTTTCAAAATTCTATTGCAGAGTGATCTCTTTCTTCTTTTCTTCGATATAAAGTGGCGAATGAGGGTTCCAACTTGTTTTTTATAACTCGCACACCTAACCTTTTGTTGTGTTAAATGATTTTTCCCTAGGTGTTTTGGATACCTTGTTCTCTCAGTCAGTGAGAGAAAAATTCTTCGGCGGACCTTTAATTTCTTGAATTTCTTTATGAGTGTTTTCCAATGCATCTGTAAATCATTAATACAACTGTTGACAATCTTCCACATTCCAGAACCAACTACGGACATGGGGAAAAAGGATTTTCTTGAAAAACTCCCCTAGGCCAATGTCCTGAAATCAATTCTCGGAGGAATTACCAACACCAGATTTCGATACAAAACCATTTCATGCATTAGACTCGTTCTTTCTTACCCATGTCTTCTTCATCTGATCTCTCATTTCATCCACAATCACTTTCCCTTTCCTTTTATCATATTTCTATGTATTTTTTCCTTTGTATGTCGGACCTCTTCTATCCATATTTTTGTTTCTACAGAATCTTGCAATGTGACTGTATTTGTTGCAATTGTAACACATAGCATTTCCTTGTCCAGACCAATCATTCCATTGATTTCTTCTTGATCTGGACTGGTTAGCAATATGCCCAAATCTTCCACAAGTATAACATTTAACATTCCTTCTACTAACAGAGTTGTTTGACATATTTTTGCATTCAATTGACTTATGACCAAACTTATTGCAATTGAAACACTATTCGGAGAATGATGGATCACTTGATTTCATTTTACTTCTACATTGAGTAGCCATATGACCTTGAATTTATTGCAAGCAAAACAATATCCATTAAACTTTTGAGCATTAGGTTGTCTTACCGGATGCCTTTTTGCCTTGTTCATCTGATTTCCTTGCCTAAAATTCCTTTGTCCAGATCCGAAACTTTCTCATTTCTCATATCTAAGACCTCGCTTGTCATTTCCATTCTTTTGACCTTGAGTTGGCTCATCAAGCTTAAATGAGCTAATCTTGAACTTCTCCTTGTATTCATTTGTAGTAGCAAGTTCATCCCTGAGAATAGCAATCTGTCTTTCAAGCTCTTCTTCATTGTTTCTGGATTGTTGCAGTTCAATCTCCAACTAAATGAATCATCCATTAATTCTACTACATTCATCATATCTTTCTTTTAAGGACTGAGCAAAATTCTCCTCATTCTTCTTTCTCTCTTCAATCTCCTTAGTCAGCTTCATCACCATATATTTATCTCATGCTTTAGGGTAGCATTGTCACTGGCAAGCTTTTCACATTCTTCAATTATTTCCTTCAAGGTTTGATTCAAGTGAACATCATCCATGCTTTTGCTCTCGTTTTGCTTAATTTGATCACAAAGATCCTTTCTATTCTCCCTGGACTTAATAATATGATCCCTCAACATCCGAATGAATTTCTCAGCATCCTTAAGACTTGATTTTAATTCTCGGACTTCTACTTTGGATTGATCAAAATCATCAAGTGCCACCAAAAGGTGTTGTTGAAGACTACTAGAGCCCATTACATTCCAAGATCCACCTCAAGTTGTTAAAATTCTTCCGAGGAACTATGCTCTGATACCAATTGTTGGAATCAAGGAACATTGAGAGGGGGGGGGGGAGGTGAATCAATGTTCTGCAAAATTTAACTTTATTAATCTAATCTTTAAATCACTTAGAGCATTGAACCGAAAGAAAGATGCAAGCACAAAAAGAAATCATCCACAATACCATAACACAAGGATTTTTACGTGGAAACCCTGTTAGGGGAAAAACCACGGTGGAGGTCAATCCACAATTTGAGTACTCAAATATAAGTGTTTTACAAATGGGGAATGCACATGTATTCAGGCGCACAACCTAGAGCTCATTGCTCAGATACAAAAGGAAGACTCTGTGTCTTACAAAAGTTTTGGATTACATCCAGAAGATTTTAATTGAGAAAGTAGCATTTGCTAATGCCAAATTACAGTTCCGGTTAAGTTCATCAGTCACATTCTTGTCTTGCTTGGCTGATTCTGCTCTTCTACTCTGTCTTCTTTCATTCGTTTCACAAATCCTTTTATATGCAAGTGAAATTGTCCATAATCGCTCTACTATCCTTATGAATTTCACATCATACTTTGCACACTTAATTCACATACCAAAATGATATAAATAATCGCTTATATATATCCACAACAAAAGATTTAATCAACCATATGTCGGCTTCAATAAAACATAAAATATTTTCCAACCGTCGGCTCAATCCACAAATGATTTTTGTTGGGCAAGACAAATAGTTTTTCTAATGCCATCAATCTTTCTCCCAAAAAAATTCAAATTGTCCACTAGTAACATCAACATCTTGTTTTATGGCTCAAATCACAAAATCTAGATTGATGACATTACTATTTTTCAATTCAATGTTGATAACTTTAATTGCAATTGAATGCAAGTTCATATAGATCTCTTAACTTTTGAAGTTTATCCTAAACTAGTTTACATCCTTGTGTGTGTCAAAACACATCTCCATTAACTAAAGCCCTTATCAAAGCCAAGGCTTTAGAATTATTATACTTTCAAACTTCTTTATCTAGGAATTATTGGTTCTATAGGTTGGGTGTCTCCATCACAAATATTACACCAAAAATTGTTGAAAATAGAAACAACTTCAACTTTTCTATATTATTCTATCCCAATGTATTTTCCAATTGAGGTCTCAATGACCATTGCCACAATAGATTAGATTTTAAATATTGCAATGTAAATGGGATGTTCCTTATAACTCCTCAACAATTTAAAAAGACATATATAATTTTTATAACTATATTAATTGATAGATGTTATGATTCAACTATGACAATTTTTACTTATATATGTGAATTAAAAAGCTAAAAAAACTATTATTTCTTATTATTCCAAAAAAAAAAAACTTGTAACCTATATCTTTTTACCAAGAACAACTACTATAAAATCTCTAACTCCAAAACTTTCATTGTTCAATTATTTGCATAACTCTTCTATATATATTTTTTTGTACGGCTAAGTTAAAAAATACCTCCAACATCCAATGCAATCATCCAGTTTTATAAAGCACGATCTTTTACCATCTACTATTGTTAAGCTGATTAATAACCACCAAGTATTACTCTTCCCAAGTGCAATTGTTGGGCCCATTAATGAGCACCAAGCATTACTCTTTCCAATTGCTAGGTCAATTAATGAACCTCTTTTGGACAGAAATTCTAGTTCCTCTATAGCACATTCACAAAGAAAGAAATGGCCCTCCACTACATTTATATGGTGCCTTGCAAAATTTTCTAACAAATTATTGTGGAGATTGATATTTACACTTATGTAATACTTCAAATGTTGCTGCAATTTTTTTATGTCTAGATTATTTGTTCTCTGATATTATTGTTCAAGATGAAATTAAAAAATTATAATGAAATATTTTTATTTTTTTTAAATTTAAATGAAGATTTACAATTTTATTTATAGATTAATAAAAAAAAAATCAATTATTATTATATACAAAAATAAATGTTATGTTATCAATATTTATATCTTCATGGATGATGTATTCATCATCCTTGCCATTTGAACTAACACCTTTAATATGGAAGTACAAATTATAGAAATGTATCCAAACTGAAGTCATCCTCACTTACTTTAATACTTGATAGTAGTTGATTGTAAAAGTGGTGGTTATTTTTTACTACTATTGAAGGTTGGCTTGTTTTTTAAGTGAATGGCTTTTGCTGTTTTGCCCTTTCAACTGTGTTTTATTGATGCCTGCTATAATTGTTCTTACAGCTGTGTTTTATTGATGCCTGCTATAATTGTTCTTACAGATGTCTTTTATAATGATTATTTAATTCTTAATTCTATATCTATCTATATATAATCTCATCTGTGAGATGTAAGTTTTTAAATCCCCAATTCAAATGACTTATCAAGAAATTACACAATTCCCACTTGGACTCTGGTCTCCCTTGTACTGTGGTTGCTAGCAAATAAAATTTCCATGGATGAGCTCCTGCTTCACTAAGACTAAAAATTTTCTTTGCACCACTACCCATATTCTTAATTGTAGTGAAAGAGGGTTACATATGCACCGTGATTACCAATGTATCAAATGGCCATAGGTCATCAACGTCTCAAAAACTTGATTTATGAAATCCGCTTTTTGTGTTTGATTTCCCTGTAAACACATATTCTATTTTCCTATGCAGGCAATTGAAGCATATGGTTAACACAGTCAACTCTTACAGGAGGAACCCAAGTTTCAGATGAAGGACATATTAGAAGGGACTTGCTCGGTTCATCTGCAAGTGGGCTTTCGGCCCTACACCCTCATGTAAACAAACTTAAGGATTAGAATTAATCTTGGCAAATACCATTTACTCAAAAGTACAAGAAGAAGCAAGCAATTCCCTACCACAGTAGCATTTTAAACCTTAAAACGGGGTTTAAAAAATAGGAAAAAAATAAATAAAGGGCAGAAAGTTTACCACCAGTTCAAATGAAATAAATATTAGAGATTCAATTTTATTTGTCTATGACAAGATTTATTGTTATTGGTTGGTTCTGATGAAAAAGAGTCAGAATGTCAGCTCACTATTTTTATCTAGGCAGTGACTCCACGCATGGCATTATGTTAGATTGGATGTAGTTACAACATTCTGTATAATTATCTTTCAACAAATATTATCACAATTATTGGAACATGCTCACTATTGTATCTTCTTTTCTATTTATGAAAATCATATCTCAACAAGTATATGTGAATGCATACCTTTCACTCATTTCTAGCGGCTATAATAACCAGATGCAACTAAGTGAACACCAACCCAATTTGTAAAGCACAAGAACTATTCTTCAAGAAAATAAGAAAACAAGCCATTCAAAAACAATAATGGTTGCTGCTTTCTGAAATTTCAATCATTTGACATTATTTCAGACATGTAAGAAACAATAAACCTAATGGAATTTTATTTTGCCATTTTAGACATGTGACCAACGACAAAATTAATCAAACTTTCAAGAGTATTAGTATTGGAAAATTGACCAAAATATTCACATTTTTCAAAGTTCATGAATACAAATAATATATTGTAAAAATTTAAGATAAATGTTACACCAAATAAATGGAACTAGCCAATTAGGAAATGATCTGATCAAGCCTCCATGGAAAACAACAATAATATTAGATCTCCAAACAAATACAGCATATGGCCTAAAAAATTTACGCTCACACAACCTAGATCTTAGTAATTTGTTATCTGGCAAAAGATTTGGCGTATATTAATTCCATAATTTCTGTTTATCTGCAATAAACACTATATCCTCCAAACTAAAACAATATTTTATTGTTCCAAGGCATAATACTATATTGGTCATGATGTGCATTAAAGGAATGGTGTTATATTGTGCATCATTCACGTGTCCACTCATAAAATGGCAAAGAAGTGATGGGCAAAGTTGCAAACAACCCAAAGATAACAAAAGAACTTTTCAGCGTCAACAGCTTTAGTTGTAGAAACCATTAGTAGCAAATTTAAGTTCAGAAAGTAGAAAAATTCTTTGCAAACTAAAACCTTAAAAGAGGAAATTAGTTCAAACAGTAAACTTAAATAATAATCATCCACAAAGTAATATTTCAGAAAAATGAACACTTAAATTGCCAAAATCTATAACAGTTTAAACTGAAGATCGATAATCTAGCATGTTCAAACAACCATTTACCTCGGATAGTTAAACTTACCTATTTGTCAACTGACTCACACTAGACTAAAATCTACTAAAACACCGTAAATATAAATGTCTCAATATCCTCCTCTTTGGTATGCTCTTCAAATTGTAATTAGTAAACCCTCCTCTTTGGTATGCAGTTCTATGGATACACAAAAAGTAGTCCCAACTAGCCTCCATACAGGTCTAAGATTCAAGAATCGACAATGGTGAAGATTTGGAGTTCCACACGCACCCTGGACATTACTTCAACCATGCTCTCTCATAGTTGATTTCTTGTAAAGTTTGTGGAGGCCATCTGCTGGAAGCCCACACCAAATGCATCACTCAACACAGTAAACAGGGTATCAGTCACACCGGACTGTTCCTTCCCTACTTCACAAGTGTGATTGTACCAATCGCTAACAGGCAATACATCTTGATCTGACCCTGTAAAAAAGGTAGAAATGTCTTCATCTACACAGCTACAGCTAGAGATATACTCCTCGTTGGGCTCTTCAGATTTTACACTTTTCCCTGTGAAAATATGCAATCAAAATATGAACACACAGGTCTAACAGGTAAAAACTTAATAATTGAATTATTTCCTTCTTGCAATTTAAAAAAATATTTTTTGAGAGTCTACAAATATAACTCAAAAAAGCATCTAAGCCAACTGATAACTTACAAGCAACCAATACTTAGCTGCTTAGGACAAGCAACTTTAAAATTACTATTAGAAGCTAACAGTGGAAGAACAAGACACCACTTAGAATTCCACATTTAACTGTCACATTAGGAATGTGAACATTGGTTTCAACAATAATTGCGGGAAGATGCAAGTGAACCGGCTGATTAAGCTCTGCTGTTGGGTTCAGCTAGGTTGGCTCGAGGGTGATGTCATCATAATGGGTATTGGGTATCGGGTTCGGTATATATATATATTTTTTTATGGTTCAAATGTATCCGGTTCGGATGGAAGTGAGTTTCCTGCAAGTTAGCTTAAAGTTGTCTTTTTATCTACGTGCACTCAAAATTTGCAAAGAAATGGTCACTTAGTTCTGAAATAATGTTCAGTTCAGTAAAAAGTCGATTCCCTGCAAATGTGAAAACTCATTTATCTCAACCCCTGGACTCTTCACATTTACCCAAAACAAAAAAAAACTTATTAAAAGACAACATTGAACAATTTATTAATTTAACAGAATTAAACTAATAAAATATCACTACCCAGTGGAATGGCCAATCCAACTATGATATTATACTTCCAGGTAGAGTAAAAGAGCCGAATACCATTAGCTGTCGAAAGGATGGATTGACAACTACCGAGAATAACCCATATACCAATTTAGCAGGATCATGAAAAGTAAGCCTAAACATTAAATTTGAAAACAAATTGGATTACAATTACACTGAAAACCCTAATGATATTTGATCTTCAGATTAATATACAATATTACCATAAGTCTACAGCTTACACGTATTATTAATGCAATTCTGGGTGCTTCCAAAAACCCTTTTCATACACACAAATAGATGAGAACATACATATTCTCTACAACAGATTCAGAAAAAATGACCAAAACTTGGGATAGTCATAAGATTTAAAGGTGCGTACCAATTGTTGACTGTGCCGAAGATGATTCATCCCATGGACTGGCACTCCAAGGAAGAGTGTTGTCGCTAAATACTGAAGAAGTGCCACCATCGAAAGGACTGTTAGGATCACTATTATCCCCCAACTTGGGTTTGATCTGACTAGGGTAAAAGCTATCGACAAGGCAACCGCTGTTCCCAGAGGTGATCACACGCAACTCAGAGGAGGATGAGGAGGCTCTGAACGAAGACAGGTCTTTGATCCCACTCCTCATTTGGATATCACGCAATTGGTCCTCCAATAACTCTCTATTTTTTGATGACAAGTACCACTCTGTTGGATTGGGAAGGCGGGATGTCATGGGATATAGTGCAAAAGAGTTGTTAATATTTGGAACCGGGCTGCTTAAGCCTGTAATGCTTACAGACTCAGCAAATTGGCTTGAAGGGAGCTCCAGCTTCAGGCCCGGAAAGGACCTGGAAGCAGGTAAAATGTCATTCACAAGAGCATGGCTACCTGTCAAGGTCCCTCCAAGGGCCGACATGGTCCTGCTGTTGTTAGGATCAAAGTCATATGGGAATCCCTGAACAGCAAATGAATTCCATCTGGCAGCCTGGGGATAAGTGGGTACGCGCTTAATACAAGGTTGCGTGCTCTTTACATCATCAAACGTGGAAACAGGTGGTGCTGGGGCGAAGCTACCATCTCTGAATCTCTTGAAGCTCTGGAGTGGATTATTGGGCACAGAACCCACTGAAATTTCACTTAAACCAAAAATAGGATCACAACTCTTAACAACAGAATTCAGCCCATCAGAGCTAGTGCTACTAGTTTCAGTCCTGGAGGTATGCACCGAGTGGTCAGATGGGGAACCCAAAGCTTTAGGCTGAGTGGGTGTTTGGTGGGTATGCTGATTTGGGGCAGAGGGCATTATATCAGGAGGGTAGAGAGGAAGACCTGCTCGTTCCCTTCTCTTGATACGGGTGTTCCAGTAATTCTTTATCTCATTGTCTGTCCTCCCAGGGAGCTGGAAAAATGGATATCACAACTAAGTTCCTAAAAGAGGAGGGCTTAAAAGCAAAGAATATGGAGATGACGAAGCACAACTAGTTTAGATGACTTACCTGAGCAGCAATACGAGCCCATTTGTTGCCGAGCTTGGCGTGGAGCTCCAAAATGGTACGCTCCTCCTCAGGAGTGAAGGCACCCTTCTTTAAATGAGGTCTCAGATGATTAGCCCACCTCAGCCTGCAGCTCTTTCCACAGCGAGAAAGCCCCGAATACTTCTGCACAGCATTCCAGTTGCCTTCACCATGTTCGTTCACAAAGTCCAGCAGAATTGAATCCTCTACAGATGTCCATGGGCCTTTCTTCACCCTTCCCCCAACTTCTTCTCCTCCTTCAACACTTTTTTTCTCATTGCCTGCCATTACTCTCAAACACCTCAAGTCCTAGTACATACCCCTACAAGTTACTAGTGCTACACCCAGATGAAAAGAATTCCCCTGAAGCAATGACATAAGCATTGACCCCACTGCCCACCACAACAATTCTTCTACTTGTTCAAACCCAGATCAAGTTGAGGACATATCACCCCGCCAAACTCTTTTCTGAATCATTTTCTAACGCTCCAGATCTATTCCTACAAAAATGGACAAAACCGGCACCGTTCGATACCGGATGAGTAGCAAACCTTTCCTTCAGCTGCTTAGCTCTGGGTCATATGTGAGCTGGTGGCTACTGGATTTCTCGCTTAATGTCGAAAAAAATCAGCATGCTACATATGATGCCATGGCCATGCTATGCTTATCATTCGCATCTTCATTGCTCCTATTCCAATAGATACTTTCACAATTAGAATGGTTATTGTGATTTATTTTATTTTAAAGGTCTTCATTAAGATTCATTTTGGATATTTGGAATTCATAATAATAAATCGAATCTCAAGATATTTATTTGTTGTTTTCGATCTTTTACATATATTTTGAAGTGTTGATCTAGATAATATTTTTCTCACAACACAAATGATAGTCTTTGTAAATCAAAATCAAAACAATAATAAAATTTAAAAATAATATTTAAAATCACTTTTTCTAATTCTATATAAATCTAGATTATGAAATGGAAATGTTCTTGATTTAATGTTTGTCTTTTGCTTGCTTAGACAACATTTATCTTTCCAAATCAGATTGTAAGTTTTTAAAATAATGAATTTGATCTCAATTTATAAGATTTCAAGGAGACTAAAAAATGACTAGGATTTGATCTTAGGCCAAAGAGTTTATCACATTAAAGATGGATGGATGTGGAGTGGTGGCGGCTATTATTAGTTAATTAGCTCATTAATTGATTTAGTGGATTTTTAATTTTATTTTAACCAATGAGTTATCTAATTTAATTTGATTTTTTATTGAGTTTTCCCTTGGGAAGATTTGTTAACTATTTTGATCAAGGAGATAAATTTTTTTTTGGTGGATAATAGATTTATATGGATTTATTTTAATATTTGTGAAAAATATTTATTTAAATTAATTAAATAATAAAGATCATTTAATCAATTGATTGTGATAAAGTGGGTTAATTAATGTAGGATCAAATATTTTAATGAATGGATATTGTTAGGTGTTGAGATGAAGGTGGTGATATGAAAATGAGTGTATGCAAGATTTCAATGTCTATTGTGTTTTCAAGGTATTTTTAAATACTACCAATTGTCAAATATATTTTCTTAAATCATGCATTTATTATGATATCCATACATATATCCTAATAAGACTGGTATACATCTCGATATGATTTTTTGCCCACCCAAGGTCATGTCTACAATTGCAAACTTAACACTTGTCTTTCTAAAATTCAAATTTTGGCCAACTAGCCCCCTTTATTTTCTTGCCCTAGGATGACTAAATACACATTTTTATGAAATTTGATGTTATGTGCTAATATTTAAAGGCCTTCATTAGCATTCATTTTAGAAATTTAGAATGCATAAATCCTCTCTCATTTTAAAGCATAGGAGTAATGTTTGCAAAACATTATGATTCGGTGCACTAAAAGGAGTAACAAATCTAAATAAATTATCCAAGGATACTTTCTTGTTGTCTTTGATCTTTTACATATATTTTGAAGTGTTGACCGAGGAGAATGTGTCCCCTAACAATACAATGTGGTGCAGGGGCACCATGTTGGTTCACTTTGTAAACAAGGTCTTAAGTTTGGTCTTAGGTTGATTTTAGGTGTTTTGAGTCATTGGGCACCAAATAAGGTCATAATAGACCATTGGTGATGAAATTTGAATCATAGAAGGGGCATTTTACTAAAGTTGTCAATGTCTTTGAAATGTTGTCAAATGCAATATTGTAAAAGTTGAAAAAATGCAAAATTGTGGTAGCCCAATGGTCAAGGAAGTTTAAATGTCAGCTTAGTCGGTTTGTTTAGTTAGTTCTTGATGCATGTAGTTGAAATATGCTTGGAAGAGGCTCGAATGAAAGTTAGAGTTTGTATTGAAGTTGAAATAATACCAAAGAACTATGTATTCTTTGTATTTTTTTAGTAAGATGTTGCAACCTTCTATACCAGTTTGTACAGTAGAAAATTGATCTAAAAACTATTGGATTGGATGGAGGCATGAAGTGACTACAATTTGGTCTTGATTTTGTGGGTTTTCATTTCATTTGAAGCATTTTATAAGTCTTTTTTTGGGTACGGGTCTGTAAACCCTATTTTGAGGGTTTGGTGTAAGAAAATGGAAAATTAAGGCCATTCCACCGATGGAACTTGTGAAAACCTAGTGGAATTGCATGATTAGATGTAGATTGTTGGTTTTAAGAGGTTTCAAGAGCAGGGAAAGTGAGTTGCTAAATTTGGAATGATGCCCTAGTTCCTATTCTTCATGATTTTTGGTGAAAATTGATGCTTTGAAGTAGGTTTTGGTAGAAAGACTGGTAGAATCCCATTCTAAATGATGTAGTAAGCTTGTGTATACTTATTGTAAGGTGTTTGAGGTGTTATCAAAGTGGAATAAGGGTTGGAAAGTATAGTCTCAATAAACCCCTGCTATAACTAAACTAAATAGGCTTAAGAGAGGGTTTGTCCTCAAATGAAGTTGTGGTGTTTTATTTTGATAAAATTTGTGGATTCGGTCCATTTAGGACCTATTGAGAGCATTGGAGTTTAGTCTAGTGATTTGGGTGAAGTTTTTTATAGAGTCACTTTGGAAAATATGCCTAAATTGAGCTTTGTTGTTGTAGGACAATCAGATTTAGGAAGATATTTTTTCAAAGTAAGTCCTTTTGGTTTTTAGATATGTTTAAGGAGGCCCAAATGGGTCCTTGAATCTATGTTATGTTTTGGAAGATTCAATCTATTTGGAAAGTTGTGCCCGCTTCTTGCCATTGGGAATGTTGCAAGCAAATAAGCCTATTGTGAATAAGCATTGGAGAAATGAAAGATCGGTGTTGCAAGAAACCTTTCCTGGCTTGAATCTATCATTTTCATGATATTCAAGGTGCTTTGAGGGTTCAATGAGAGTTTTGTGCTTTTTTTGCAATTTTGGGTGTTTGTAGCTTTGTAGAGCCAAGTGCTTTGTGAAGGGAAAGTTGGATCAAATATGGATGAATAAGCAAGTTGTTGCTTTGTGTTTTAGAAACCTATGAAGTTGCTTCCCTACTCTGCATCACAATGATAGCTTTTTTAGTGTATTTTTACATACTACCAATTGCCAAATAGCTAAAAAAGAAGTAAAGGTAAATCAAGTGAATTAAAAAGTAGAATTATGCAAATTATCAAATCAATTTTATACATGAAAGGCATCACCATGATAACAAACTCAATCATGATCTTTGATTCAACCCGCATAGAGAAAACAAAATATTTTAATCCTCAAGTGAACAAAAAAAAGATGCATTTTATTTTAGATCCCAAGACATAGACACTTAAAAATGACTAATGCATTTCATCTAATTTGTCATCATTTCTCATTAATTCCTCCATCAATATTAATTAAATAAGTTAATGCCAAATTCATCATTTTATATCATCAACAATAATTAAATATTTTTTTAATATTTGATTGATTTCCTCAAATCTTCTTATCCACTTTAATTAATTTCTTATTTTCCTTCATTCACATTAATTAAATAATTTTTAATTATTTAGTTAATTCATGCATTCTTTTTATCCAGCATAATTAAATAATTTTAATTTTATTTATTTATTTTATTTTTCTATCTGGATTTTTTCTAAAAATAAATAAAATTAATATTTTATTTATTTTCTAAATATATCTTCATCTCATGCACATGAATTAATTTTTTTTCTATTGATATTCTTATATTTCTCAATTTAGTGAGTTGACATAAAAAGCAACATCAGTTCATTCTCACTCTCTCACTTCACTCATCCATATAGCATGTTAACTCATCATCCTAGCCTTTCATCTTGACACATGATGTTGTTTGCACATTCATCATGATCTCTTAATCAATATAATCCATTGATCTTTCAAATCATCCTCTATTGTTGATCAATATCAAGTGAAAGCTATAAACCCACCATCATTCAAGTCTTCAAATCATCCACAATTATCATGATAAATCCATAATTTATCTAAGAATTTGTGTTATCATTACACCATCGGGCTGATGCAAGAAGTTGGGTCCACAAAAAGCTCAAAAAGTGGAAGTGTTTTTGCTGTTTTTCAGAATTTGTCACACTTGAACTGAAAATTTGAGGCACTTACACAATGAATTTTTAAAAAAGTTAGTAATATGAAATTTAGATATTTGAATCTAGTTTATAAATATGTAAATTATTCAAATACCCAGATTGTAGAAACTAAATTTTGATAAAGATCTATAAAAACCACTTTTTAAAAGTCCCTGTTTTTTTACCATACCATGCACGTGTACGGACAACACTTTTTGAATCAAATAAAAGTATTTTACTAATTCCTTTTGGGGAAAGAGAGCTAACAACATGAAGATTGATGAGGAATTTTTTTTTGTAATTTTTTGTTGAATATTTTTTTTATTATTTAATTTTTATTGGCCTTAATTGTTGTTTTTAAAAATCAACGTGTACGGATAGCATAATTTGACCTAAACTAAACTTTTTTCAAATTTTTTTTTCATTGTGTAAAGAATTGTCTAAAGATTGATGTCATATAATTTTTTTTCTAAAAAATTTAACCAAAAAAAAGTTATTAAAAAACAAAAAAAGTTTGATATTTCAAGTTTAAGGACTAGTTTTCTTTGAAATTAATTAAAAAATAGAAAATATAATCCAATCTTAATAAAAATTATATATTTAAAAACTAGACATCGTGTTCTGTAATGGGTTTTAATTTTATAGATTGATTCAGAAAAAAAATTTATCAACCATATTGTCAAATTTGAACATTCTTCTTCAATCTGCCTTAGTTTTGTAGTTGCAGGTCAAAGGCTATGGCTCGGATTGCCAAAGCTTTCCCGAACCTAAAACCAAGTCTACAAGCAGGTTGGGAAACAATTTTTTTAATAACGCATATGTGTTTCATAACGCATACGCGTTATGTTTTTACCCGTTGGGTAAAGGTAACGCATACGCATTCCTTTTTAAGAACGCGTACGCGTTTTATAACACGTACGCGTTTCTAATATATCCATTTTTCCTGATTTGACATTTTCTGATACAGTACGTTTTTCTTGCAACATTCTTTTTTTGCAGTACAGCCCGCAAGCTCGATTTTCTGCATTTTTAATTGCAAATTTGTCTTGTGCAGGGCATATTCTATTGCAAATTGGTTGAAAAGTCAAGTGTAGGTTGAATTTTCTGAAGTGGAATCAAGTACAAGAATAATTTACAAGAAGATTCAAAAAAAAGAGTTTTTGGATGTATTCATGATATTTTTGTGTACTTCAAAGTTCAAAGAAGAAAGGATCTTCAAAGTACAAAGTGTTATTTGAAAATTTGAAAATTGGTTACAAGTAAATCATTTGTTTTTTCATCAAAAAAGGTTTGGTAACCATGGGATCAAAGCAAAGACAGAAAAAAGTGTAGAAAGTCAATCACACCTGAAGAAATTCAAGCAACTAAAGATATGGAGGCAAAAAGACAAAAGGATAGAAGAGAAAGAATTCATCAAACGAAAAATTTGGAAGCATCTAGTTCAATGAATGTTGAAGAGAAAGTCATGAATGATGAAATGAATGTAGATGATGCAAATGTGGAGATGGTGAAAATAGAAGAAAATGCAATTATGGAGACAAACTCAACTATGTTTTCAACTTCAACTTTGAATGATATGGAAATAGTACCTATGCAAACAACTTCGCGTATGTCTTCAAATCCACCTCTCAATGATATGGAAAATGTACCTATTCAAATAATCTCTCCAGGTATTTTTTCAAGATGAAAATGAGAATGAAATCTTTTTTACATTTGAAAATGAAAATGGAACCCCTTGTGTGAATGAAAATGAAACCCCTTGTGTGAATGAAAATGAAACCCCTTGTATGGATGAAGGTGAACATGTTTTTTTTACAATTGAAAAAGATGTGTTAGGTAACCTTTGTGGTAAAGTTTCTTGGAGACAAACTAGAACTTATGGAAATAAAATATATAAAATGTTTTTTATAGAAATAAATTAGGATTCCAATGTCAACTCATGGTGCAATTGATGAGAATGTGGAAAATGAGAAAAGTGATGAAAAAATAAGGTATTTTTGTAAAACCAAAAAATAAAGATGATTTAGTAGAACAAGTCATTTCTAGTGTTGCTAATGCTATTGATTTTATAGGTAAGAAAAGTTGATCTAAAGATAAAAATGCGGCTCGTCGTGCAATAACAACTGCTTTAGTTGATAAAGCAACTTCAAATAAAAGAATGTTAAGATTAGTAAATGTATAAAAGTAAATCCCAAAACTTTGATTAGAGCTGTTAAAAGAAGAGAAAGTATTGAAAAGGATCCAATTAATCAATGTTGGAGTTTTAGTGGTAGACTCCCAAGATCAGACATGAAATTAACTAATGAAATTAAATCTTTAATCGATAAATTTTGGCATGATAATACAAGAGTATCACCTAACATTAGAGATGTCTTAAAATTAAGGGTGGGTTCCAAAATTTGTGTACCTCATCCAAAACATCTCTTAGATATGACTCAAACTGAATTATATAAAAAAAATTTAGATGCTTCAATCTTACCATTGAATATTAAAATAAGTCAAAGATCATTCGAAAAGTGTAAACCTTGGTATGTTAGAATTAATAAGCAACGAATCACTTGTTGTTGTAAGACTCATGTACAATTTCATTATTATTATGTTAGTTTTCGATATATACAATGCACTTTGCATGTTAACCAAATTATGCAGGACATTTGTGGTATTAATATGCCACCTGAAAGAATCAAAGATTTTATATCAGGTTTGTTTTGTGAACCCTCTAATGGAAACTTATTTTATTTAAAATCATGTATTTCTAGAGAATGTGATAAATGTGCTAACTTTTCATTATTAGGTGAATGTATGCATGAAAGTAGTTTAAATGAATTTGGACAGCAATTAGTAGATGTAAACAGATTTAAAAATGCTGAGTATTCTTTAAAAGATGGAAAAACTGGAAAACGTTGTGAGCTAATTATGGAAAAAAATACTATGCATGCATTTATTAAAGAATTTAAAGATAAGATTGTACCTAAATATGTTCAACACTCTCAGTATGCTCATTGGCTTGATAATCAATTTTGTTTATGTAAAAACACATTCCCAATTGGAACTATATTGTCAGTTGTTGATTTTGCTAAAAATTATACTCTTGCTCCACAAGAAGAAATTCAATCACAATAGTATAATTCAGTGCAAGTATCTATTTTTGCTCATATTGTTTATAGACATGCAGATGATAGTAGAGAAGATAATAGAATTTTTTTGAGAGAGAACCATTTTTATGTAAGTGATAATCGATTACATTCATCTAAGTTTGTTCAATATTGTTTTGATATATTTTACAAAAATTTAAAAGAAAGAGGAATTCAATTGCTAGAACATCTCATATGGTCAAATAATTGCACGGGTCAATTCAAAAATGCTAGGATGTTTTATTAGTTATGTAGAGTTCATAAGGAAAATAATATCCAGCACATATGGAGTTTTTTTGAAGCCGGTCATGGTAAGGGAGAACACGATGGAGTAGGTGCATGTGTGAAAATAGCTCTTGCTAGAGAGCAACTAAAATTTGAGGATGCTACAAAATTTAGAGATGCACGTGCAATTTTAGATTGGTGCAATACTAAATTATCTACAAGAGTAAGTGAGAGCTCAATAATTCACCACTTCTTTTGGTTAGTTGAAGAAAATGATATTTGTTCTCGACAAGATTGTGAAACAATTAATGGATCTGCAAAATGGAATTCATTTAAGAGTTCGAATGCAAACACATGGACAATATGGACAAGGGAGTTGGCATGCTTTTGTCAATTTTGTATTGCAGGTGATTGGGAGGCTTGTGAAAATATGGAATGGGTTGAACAATGGCAACAAAGAGCCTTAACACCTACATCAACACATGTTCAACATGGAACAATAATTGAAGATAATCAAGCATTCGCATCAGATGATTATGATCATGTTTTTGATCTTGTACAAGAAGGTACATTATTTATTGAGATGAATTTTATATGTATGCATGTTTATATACTTGAATTAAATATAAGTCGTGCTCTTTATTGAATTTTTTAATCTATTTTTGTAGGACATGTGTATGTTGTTGTTGCACCCGAGGGGAATGAAGAGGAGACAGAGTACTGGTTGGCTAGATGTGTTGAGAGAAAATATAAGTTGGTACATCCTAGAGTGGATGATGATAACTTTGAGTATCCAACTATTTCAGTCGTTGTTGTTGGCACTTGGCTTCGAAAATATTTGATAAGAAAGAATGGCTTGCCTACATTTGAAGATTATGAAAGACACAAGAAGATTATACATTATTCACATTTGATTTTGGCAACCAATATAAAACTAGTTATATATCATGGGAGGCTTGCTAATAAAGTTTTATGGACACTTTCAATGGATGATCATGAGACAATCATAGATGCATTACAAAAAAGAGAGGATGTGGATGGTGCAACAAAGTAAATAAATATTGGTAAGTATATCTAGTTGTATGTATATATTTAATTGATATATATATTTGTCTTTAAATTCATTTCCTTATTAAAGTTTTATATCATTTTTTGTTTTAGGTCTCCCTTGATACTAGATGTTTTACAAAAAAGAGAGGAGATGCACTCTTATTACAATGGAATTCGAATCTAGAGACAGGTAACTATATATAGTTGTAGATACATTTAGTTGAGAGTATAAATATAAAACTAAATTTAATTCATTGTCATTTTATAAAAAGTTTATAATTTATTTCATATCCCCTTAAGCCATCCTCGTATGTGCCATTAATCCATCCGCTTGCATCCCCTTTAAGTCTCTCTATTAATTCCCCTAATTCATTCTATTAGGACCCCTTAATCCATATCCTTGTATATCTATCCTTAATCCATCCTCTTGCATCCCCTTAAGTCACTCTCTCAACACCCCTTAAGACATCCCCTTAAGCCATCCCCTTAGGTCACATGGTTTAGGGTTTAGGGTTTCTAGGGTTCATGAGATGCTTAGAATACAAAATTTATATGGATTAATGGTTTAGGGTTGATCTCCTAGGATTTAGGTCATGTGGTTTAGGGTTTAGGGTTTCTAGGGTTCATGAGATGCTTTAAAGAATAAAAATTTTATATGGATTAATGGTTTAGGGTTGATCTCTTAGGGTTTAGGTCATGTGGTTTAGGGTTTAGGGTTTCTAGGGTTCATGTGATGCTTATAATAAAAAATTTATATGGATTAATGGTTTAGGGTTGATCTCCTAGGGTTTAGGTCATGTGGTTTAGGGTTTAGGGTTTCTAGGGTTCATGTGATGCTTAGAATAACAAATTTATATGGATTAATGGTTTAGGGTTGATCTCCTAGGATTTAGGTCACGTGGTTTAGGGTTTAGGGTTTCTAGGGTTCATGTGATGCTTAGAATAACAAATTTATATGGATTAATGGTTTAGGGTTGATCTCCTAGGGATTTAGGTCACGTGGTTTAGGGTTTAGGGTTTCTAGGGTTCATGTGATGCTTAGAATAACAAATTTATATGGATTAGTGGTTTAGGGTTTAGGGTTTAGGACCCTTAAGTCATATCCTCTTGCATCCCCTTAAGACATCCCTTTATAGGACCCTTAAGTCATATCCTCTTACATGTACCCTTATTCCACAATCTTGCATCCCTTAAGTCACTCGCATAATTCCCCTTAAGCCATTCTCATAGGACCCATTAAGCCATACCTTAGGGTTCATGACATGCATCCCATTCATCCATCCTATGGAAAACATCATTTGAATTTTTATGAAATTCATAAGATCCAATTTTGTAACTTTTACTATATATTTACTTAAATGACTCAAAACAATTATAGAACTACTTACAGTTTACATTAATTATTTTTGCAGGTTATCATCAAGTCGGTCTACCATGCGATTGTCACTAAAAAATTATTTTATCAAGAGACTATGTAAATATCATTTTTTGTTCTTCGCGTAAAAATTGATAAGCTAAATAATTGGATATACATGTGCACACATATATGTTTCATCATGTTGTATAGTTGTATGATTTTCAATGAACTTATTAGTAACTTTTTAAAAATCTCATTCCAATTTTATAGATTATACATTTCATATAATTGTTCAAATATTTTCTAGAATTGGTAAATAGTTAAAATTACGTGCTCTTAATTTATTATGAATATAATCTAAACTATTTAAGGAATATTTAAATTTATCACCTTTAACCATGTGATAAATTATATATTTATGAAATTTGATTGTAGAGATAAGAATTTATATCTAGTGCATGTATTACTTGAAAATTAGATAAAATATCTAGATCTACATATACATATGAGTGCATATAATCATCAAAATGAACATAACATGATCATAATTGACTACATATATATAATCATCACATTAAAGTCATCTGACATAAATAAACAAAAATGTGTATATGTCAAGTCCAACACATAAAAGTTTAAATAAAACTAGAGATGTCTGGTCTATTTAAAATTTAAAACCATTTAACTATCAGGTTGATCAGTCAAATCAAGTCTCCTCTTTGTTCCAGGTCGATTAGATGTACCTGCATCATGCTGTAAAAAAGTACAAGTAACTTGAAATTAGATTTAAATTTATTTATAAATTTTGATATAATTAAACATATTTAAACCTGAAAATATAAACTTTTGGATAAAAAAATAAAATTAATTAAATATCTAGTAAATACAATAAAAATGATTTTTAAGACATGAATGATTCACCATATGATCATGTGGATCTACTGGAACATTTTGTTCAACGGGTAGCATAACTGTCACTTGAGAAGATCCAAATGCCTGATCTACTATATCCTGCATATTCATATAAAGCAATCAATATGTTAAAACCTCAATATATATATATATATATATATATTTAAAAGATCCGTAAAAATTGTTTAGGATATTTAGTAAAGTTTACAACCTTGAATGATATGACCTCAAGATCACGCACCTGAGATTGCCCATGCATAAATGCTGACGATGTCTCAGGTGCACCTGCAATGGGTGTCTCATGAAATGCCTACATATATATGTACAACAATTTGTATAGATCATTCACGCATGTGTATGTAAATGTAAAAATTAAATTAGATCTATGATGTGTATTTAATTCAAACTTAACAAACTTTTTGAAAGAACACACCTAAGTTGATGATGACTCAGGAGCGCTCACCACAACTTGTGCTTGGTCAGCACTAGGCATGCTCATCTGACCTCCCTGCATCTAGATATAATATATATCAATCACACATCATGTGTAAACATTCAAAATAAATTAGATATATATATCCACACAAACTAAATTTAATATATATTGGTTTAAGTACCTGACCAAAAGGTGAGCCCATATCTACAACACTTGACATATAGACATGATCATTTTGAGTTTTAGGCATTGTCTGATCATGCATCTACACCAAACACTTATTGAATTAATATTGTATTATATATATAATTTGATGTTATTATTTAAACATGAATTTTGCACATTCCAAAAAAAAAATTAAGTTCAAAAGATAAACATACCTATGTAAGATGATGCTCAAAATATAGTAAATCCATAAATGACTTTTTCTCAGATGCGGGTGGGTCACCTGAAGTGGATGCCTGAGTATTCCTATTGCTGGAGCCTCCATGCTCTCTATTGACCACTTCATCCGCCGCGTGTGAAGTCTGATGAGTGAGATGTCTTGAAAGTTAAACCAATGCTCCTAATTTCGATAGCATGGTTTGCTACTGAAATGCAGCAAGAACACCAGGAGAAGCAGGAGGAACAATAGGAGCAATTGGAGCACGTCGTTAAGGATCAACACGTGCTCCTAATCTATGTTGGGGCATGCCATGCCCAGCTCCCTGAAATGACCTCATATCAAAATAGTTGGGTTTTAAACCCAACTCAAACTCTGCCCATAACTTTCTCAAAAAGTATAGGGGCACCTCAGAATTGCCATGTGGTGGAGTATCAAACACCATCCACCATCTATCCCAAAAATGTGTAGCTATCTGGGGGTGCCTACACCATAAAATTGAAATTCATTTTTTGGTGGGTGGAATTGGTTGGCTAGTTTGGGGGTTAAAAAAATACTAGCACAGGGCTTCTTTGGTAATTTTAAGGTCATTAATTTCTTTATAAGACAATCCATCTGCATAGAATTGTCTCCTCTTGTCTCTCCATTGATGGAACCTATCTAGGTCTGCATCAATAGATCAAACATAATCGACAATAGTTTGCATCATAGATGCAAACCGTGAGAGATGGGGGGGAATTTTAGGCTCATTTTTTATCAGATCTATATTTTCTTGAATGACCATAAGATTTGCCCTAATGCTCTCTCTCAACTGATCCTGGTCTACTATAGGGGGTGGGGGGTTAGGAGGTGGAGGGTTTGGAGGAATGGGATTTTCTTGTGGTGGTGGGTTTGGATCTATGGGATCTATAGGAATATGTGGTTCAGGCATAAAATCCTCAATGCTAAATAGTGGATCCATGTGAATGTACAGCCAAATGGCAACTGCACATGTTAAACAATTAAAAAATATATATCAACAAACTAATTAAATAATGCACACAATTTGAAAGAACTATTTAAAAATCACATTGAATGTGCACAAATCCAAAATGCAATTCATTTGAAGACCATTCGATTTATAACATTAAAAAATCCATAATGTTCATTAAAAATCCATAGCATGTACACATTAAAGTTTATAATTTAAGTTTGTACAAGTTTTGAAATTTTCAAATTTGTGGTTTACAATTTGAGTTTTGGGTAAGGGTTTGTGTTCATATTTTAGAATGTAGGGTTTAGTGTCTAGGGTTTTCTTGATTAATGATATGTGATTATGTATGGTTTGGAGTTTACATATAGTCTGAAAGATATCTAGGTTTTATGGTTTAGGGTTGATAGATAGGATTATATGGCTCATGTGATGTATACATATAAGGTTGTAGACATCTATTTCAAGATTTGGGGATTTTGAAAGTTATATATGTATATTAGAATAATGTAATAACCATTAAGATCTAGAAATTAAAAAAGTTGGTTATAAGGATACATTTAAACATATAATAATAGAAACATAGGAATCATGGTATTTGAAAAGGGGAAATGATAATAGGAGTTACCATAGAACACAAAATATTGTTCATATGAGAGACATAAAAGGTATGAGAATTAAATATTATTTTAATAATAAATTATTAAACAATAGTATAGTACATGAAACTTAAAGGATGCAAATAAATTAAAATTATAGTGATTAAAAGTAATAATTATGCAAAAAAATAAGGAATCCAAACTACCAATTCGGTAGGGTCAAATCCAAGAAAGTTTGCAACCCAATCCTTCACCAATTATAGAATTTAGATTTATACATTTTAATTTCTTGATTTTTTAAAATTTTGAGTAATAATAATGAAGGAAAATCTATAAGTTGATGTTCTAGGACCCCCTTTGACAAAATGGTAACAATCGACCTAGATTATGTTGAATCAAGAGTGAAGGAAATGAAAATTCAATATGTTATGACTAAAAGTCTATGGTTGTTATAACAAATTGAGGGAAATGCATTGTCTTGTGATACCTCACAATTATCTCTACTAAAAATAAACTTTGTTGATCACACCTAAAGACCCCATTGTTATATAAGTTTGTAAATAAACTCTTTGAAAACTAAGATTGTGAGAAACAAAAATTGAAGAAATAAGACTAAAACTCTATGTGTTTTAAAAAGTTCCACTAGTATTCATGATTTTTAAATCCTTATGAAACCATAAAAAACCTTAGGTACCTAAGTACGGGGATATTGGCTCAAATACATAGTTTCAAAACTAAAAAACTACTAGAGTATGGATTTTAATGACAACAAAACCCTAGAATAGAACAACCTTTACAAACATCATAAAAAAATTGAGGGAAATTCTCTATGATTTAGGGTGTAATGGGCCCAATATATATGCACATGATATATTTTTTTGAAGGATTTTTTAATATATTGATTTAAATTGTATGCATGTGTGCATATGTATTTGTAAATGAATTCATTGCATCCTCTTAAGTTGGCTTCTAGTTTAAGAACAAGTTGAACATATTGAATATGTTCATACATATAAACAACTTGACTATGTTTATGAAAAAATTCAAGAACACATAGAAGAACAAGTTGAACAAGAACATGTTAAATAATAGATTAGGAAAACAATTGTTAGAGATGCAAAATTGGAGAATTCAGTTCAAGAAGACATTGCTAATAGATTTATTTTTCAAGTTTAAGATAAAAAATTTAATCGATATAGATGAGGAATTTTTTTAAATACGATTTCATCTAGGGATATGCTGCCTTATATTAGAATTTTTATCACACTAATTCTAACTTGAACCATAGATGGGCTAATTATAACTTGAACCATAGACCCTAATTATAACTTGAACCCTAATGTATTCTAACTTGAACTCTAACCCTAATTGTAATTAAATCGGGTATCATAACCTTAGTTGAACACTAACCCTAAATGTATATAAAATTTTTAATCATAAACCTAATTAAATATTGATTGAATGTTTAACTCTCACCAAAATTACAACCATTTAACCCTAGACTCTTAATTTAATTTTTACCCCAACCTTAGAACCCTACACCAATTGATGGGGCTAATTCTAACTCCAACCCTAACCTTCATCTTAAATTTTAATTCATAATTTCATAATCCTAACCCTAACCCTAATAAAAATATAACCCTAACTCTAAACCTAGTTGAATACAAACCCTAACCTCAACCCTTACCCGAATATTTATCTTAGAACCCTAACCCTAGAATGAATTTTAACCCTAGAAGCAGGTAATTGAATTCTTTAATACTAAACAAGTAAACCTAATCATAACCCTAATTGTAATTTTGAAATCTAACTATATAATATATATTAAAGTTGAAGACAAATCCTAATTGTACCCTAGCTTTAACCTAATTTTAACCTACAAATAGGGTTTTAGTTTACGTTTTCTAGGGTTTTAGTTTACATTATGTTTTCTAGGGTTTTAGTTTACGTTATGTTTTCTAGGGTTTTAGTTTACGTTACGTTTTCTAGGGTTTAGGTCCAAGGATTAACGGTCTGAGTAAATTAGTGGTGTAAGAGGGTTGGGATGGAAGCATTCACACTTCCATGCTCCGGGACTCACCTCAGCAATCCCCTGATGTGGCTTCTTTCACCACCCAACCTTTAGGCTCTGACTCATCTGCAAACACCCCTGGTTCTACTAGCCATCCCCTCTTCCAACCTTTGTCAATCCACACAACCAATTCTTGTTACTTAACTTTTCTTCACCTTGACCCTTAATCCTCCCTAAAGGCCAATTTCACACCACACACAACTAAGTCTTTGCAGGGTTGTCATTACTTGTCAACATGCTTCTTAGCATCCTATCATGCTTCTTGGATCACCATTTACCACCATTTCTCCATCGCTCATCCCAAACCCTTGTTTAGGGTTTAAAAAGGCTACAAGCCTTGAGCCCCCAATTAGGTCTCCTAGCCGAGGAAAACAAGCTATTGTTCATAACTTATCTAAAGAACCCTACTTCTTTTTCTTGGATTCCTAATACCTATACCATCCTTTTCAAGATTTCAAAACCCTAAAGTCTTGTCTGGCCATACATAGGACTGTCCTCCATGTTTAGCAAAATTCAGGGTTCTTAACCAATTTCCTGGCCACCCGGTTGGTCTGTCAAAGAGTTTGCTTGGTATCCTGATTGTTGGAGTCTCCTCCTTGGTACCAGGCCTTTGTGGGACCTCCTTCCACACTTCTACCATGCGGTTTACCCTGGAGAAGCCTACCCTGCAAATTATGTGCTTTTTAGCACTGGTTCTTGACTGTCCTAGTCGGGCACTGTCAAGCCCACCTAAGAACAGTTCTTTATCACTCCTCCTGCCTTCTTGAACTCCCCTAAACCTACACTATGTACATATAGGGAGTCTAGCTCCATTTCCCAAACAGCCATACACTGGGTACGGTGGGAAAGGAAGCCAAGACCCCATACTGGCCAGTTTACCAGCCAGGACAGTAAAGACAAGAAAAACAAAACAAATAACTATCAAGACACCTGCCAATTGAACTCACACTCTACAAGCTACCACACCAGAAATAAAGCAAATAAATTAACTCTATCTATAACATTCTATAGGTCTGATCGCTCCTGATCAACCAGGTTTCAAGCAAACACAGAATTTCACCCAATTTTATCACTGTCCTTCATTAGCTTTTCAAAATTTCAAACTTACAAACGTTCTCTATGCCTTCCAACCTTGCACAATGGTCGAGGCACACCTTAAATACATCCTCCAAGTCAGTTAGGCTCGAGCCTCAACTATCCCAAGCCGGTTATGTCATTACAAACCTTATTTGGTAAAATTCACAAAACAAACTCACCACTAACATTGAGTGTCTAACCTCAAACTTGACCACTACTGATAGCTAACAACTACTACTGATAGCTCCTGACTAACCTTATTTTAAATCTAACTCCTAAAGCAATGGTCCACATGACCTTAACATAAGAAAAGCAAAGAACTCCAAAACTTGCCTATTTCCTAGTCATTTGCCTAGGTGCTTCCTAGAGGTGCTCCTGCACCAATTAGTTTTTTAGAACCTATAGTTTAGGGTTTTCAAATTTCAAAATTAAATGTGTCGAATTTAGGTTTTTTTTTGGGTTTTCGATTTAAAATTTTATGTTGTTTGTTTTGTTGATGTTTTCGGTTAATTAAATGCAGTTTAAAAACTATTAAATATTAAATTAAAACAAACTAAACAAAAATAACTAAATAGCAATTATAAAACAAAAATAACTAAATAGCAATTATAAAACAAAAATAACTAAATAGCAATTATAATGCAAAAATATTGTAGAATTCAACCAACTTGGAGGTCGCTGAGGTCAGGTGTGTTGACGGGAGGAGGTGAGAGTGAAAATTTGGCAAATTCCGGCCGTCCAAAACGCGTACGCGATCTGCTTCTCCTTCTCCTAGCCCACTAAACTCGATTGTGAAAATGACTTTCACAGTCGCTTATTTAAAAAATTAAATAGTTTTTATAAATGTGTACGTGTTCATAATGCGTACGCATTTTAGGTTCGTATCCCTGAACTGTAATGCGTACACGTTATGGATTTAGGATTGCGTATGCGATACATAATGCATATGTGTTTTGCGCGAGAATTTTTTTTCGGCCGAACTTCCCCTCTTCATGGACCCAACTTCTTACACTTACCCCATCTTTCTATCACTTTATGAATCAAGGTTATGGTAAGGAAAGAAAAATCCATATATCAACCAATTTGCAATAATCAAATACAATGGAGTAAAGAATAGGCACATTTGTGGAGGCAATATTAAATCAATTTGATTTACTTTGTTTGCGCATACACACTCATTGAAGTAGTTATTGGATTATTGATTTGGGTTTTATTGCAATTCTCATTTTCAGTTTCAATAATGTAATATGCTCACATTCTAGCACATCTGATGGGACCCACATCCTTGAATTTAACAATTTTATTTGGAGTTTTTAGTGACTTTTAAGGTATAGGTGTAATACCTCTTGTGTTGTTGTCATTGTTTTGATACTCCTTTCATATTTTGTTGTGTACTGTGGGAATATGATGGTGATTGCTTCACCAGTTTGACTATTTGATTGATAGTTTCATTTGTGTGGATGATTATGATACTCTCTTTTATGATGTTGATGATATGATGATGCATGGTGTTTGTCTTTATCTGGTTATGCTTATTATCTGGATGCAGTATTATGTTGTTATGTAAATTGACTAATGCTTGTTTCATGATATTATGATAATGTGTTATTGTTTGAAGTTGGGTGAGGGGACGGTGTAGCATTGCTCATTCGTGAGTGCCCTGCTACGTTGTGACTCCCTCTCATTGTATGCTTGCAATTGGATATATATGTTGTTGACGTTGGTTTGGTGCAAGAAGTAGGTATCGGGCACCGACTCCGCCTGCACTATCAGGCCCTTGAGCGTGCCCTATAAGCCCAATGGGTATGATGTGGAAATCCGAGTTGACAAGAAGTCCCTCGTCCTAGTCCGTCACCCCGTCATTGTGTCTGACGATGTCGTATGTTTGCAACCTCGTTCTCGTTTTGGTATCACTTTGTTTGAGTCGTTCATTTTAATTCTTCATTTAATGTTGTTCTATTTTATCGTACAAGTTAATTGGTTAATTAATGTGTTTCAATTATTTGGCATGGTCATGGTTCATTGTCGTTCAGGTGTTGCTTTGGGATTACGTTGCTCATATTTGTAATGTTGATTTAATTAAAGTATTAAATCAAATTATTAAATTATTAAGAGAATTTAATTAATTAATTGTTAAATTAATTCAAAAGGGATAATAATTTAATAGCTTATATTATTCCTTTATTAAAGATGAAAAACGTAAATAAAACATAAATTTGTATTTATAAATAATGTTATTTTAGATTTAAGTATATAATGGATTAATAATCCATTTATTAATGATGTTCATTTTAAATTTTAAATTATTTGGATGAAGAGGTATTGAATAAATAACAAAATGGATATTTTATTTAATATATTTGGAAAGATAATTTTTTTTTTTTAAAAAGAAGTAATTAAAGGATTTACGTAGCATAATGACTTAATTATTTTAAATAGTGTGAACTATTGATAATGGGGAAAATATTTAAAAAACGGGTGAAAATTAGTATTCGAAGTTTTAAACACATTAGTGGAGAGTTAGGTTCCTAAATCAACTAAAATGCAAGGATTTACCAATAGGTGGTAAATCAAGGTAAGAGTTTTTGACGGGTGTACTCTCAGAAACAGAAAAGGGATTTAGAAATTGCCACCTGTCTTATTTTGATTATCGAGGCTATGGAGAAAATTGGGGGATTAAGTGGGAGAATAAAATATACTCCTTCATTCTCCAAATTGTCGTTTGTGACTTAGAGCATTTGCGATTGCTATTGTAGTAGTTTTAAGAGATAGGAATGGATCAGAGTTGCTTGTTTTATTTCACCGCCAACAAGTGTCTCCATGGTATCCTTGTGTTTTGTTCTTTTGGAGGAATATTATAATTTTTTTTTTTTTTTGTAGATGAGTATTGCTTTTGACTGGAGCAATGAACCAGTGAGGCCACATTTGGGGGGCCTCATCCTGTCAATTTTTATTTCTCCTTGGGCCAATGTTCTCCAACAATTATCATCAACAACCATCGATGGGTGAGTCGGTTGTGCCTCTAGCTCCTGAACAAACACTCACCCAGCCTCCATTTGCAGCCTTCTTATCTCTCCACCTGCATCTCCTTCTTTCGTTCTTCCTCCGCTGAAAGCAATGCCTCCTTATATCTCTGGTCCGGTTGCACCCAACCCTCCAATCTACCTGCTCCACTAGCCTTCCTGTCGGCGATCTCTTCTGCAGTTGCTCCAATCTCCAGCCTTCCCTCTATCCAATGCCTCTGTACAGTGACCTGCAACCCACATTTTTTCCTTGTCCAACAAGCCCTCAATCTATGGGTCTGTCATTCCTAGAGGTGGTGAGGTTTGAACAACTGACTACCCTCTCAACAGGGCTTGTGACTTACTGTCACACTGCGGGGTCATCCCCTTTGGAGGAATATTATTATATATATATAAATATATATAAATATAAATATATGTCTGTTGTGAGTCTCCATGGTATCCATGTGCTTTGTTCTTTTTTTGGGGAATATTATTATATATACATACAAATATATAAATATATATATATATATATATGTATGTATGTTGTGAGTCTCCATGATATCCCTTGTTTTTGTTCTTTTTGGGGAATATTATATATATATAAATATAAATATATAAATATTTATGTATATATATATAAATATACATATACATATATATGTATATATATATATATATGTTGTGAGTCTCTGTGGTATCCTTGTGTTTTGTTCTTTTTGGCAATATTATATATATATGTATATTGTGAGTCTCCATGGTATCCCTGTGTTTTGTTATTTTTGAGAAATATTATATACATATATATACATATATATACATATATATACATATATATATATATATATATAATCTTGTATGTGTTTAATGGATAGTTACATTGGTTAATTACTGGTAAAGATATTTGATGTTTGGTAATCTTAAATGGCAAGGTAATTATTTTAGTTGATGAAAAGTAGTTTATGAAAATGGATAATTGGATAGTGATAGTTGTTTTAATTAAAATTTATATGTAGTTTGGAAAGTGTATAATGAGATTATTGATTACTCTTAATTAAATTTATTTATTTATGTGTAAATATATGAAGAATTAGTTATTAATGTGGGATTTCCATCAGTAGTTTTATATTGGAATTTATTTAATTTAAATGCATTTTGTCATGCAATTGTATAATCTATAATCTGAGATGACGAATAAAGTAATGTAATTAGTGATTTTTATTTAAAAGGATGATTTTATAGTGTTATTGGAATAAAATGTAATTGATTAATTATTATTCTTTGTTTATTTTGGCAAAAATGATTTTTGTTTTACTCTGTTTATAAATTGCATTTTCGGTTAATATAAAATAATCGTACTTATATGTATATGTGTGGTGTTTTATAAATGAGTATATTGTTAGTTTTTAACCTGGGGTTGTTTAACTAATTTGCTAAATATAATTAATTCTGTTAAGTATGAAAATTGTTTATATGGACTCTTTAGTTGAAATAGATTTATGTCATTATATTTATGTTTTTATATTGACATTTTTATGAGGAAAATTTTATATGATTAAATATATATAAATATATTGATATATATATGACTGTATATATATATATATATATAAGTATATATTTATATATTTATATTTATTTTTTTGATAATTGCTAGAAAGAAACATTTAAATTTATTAAATTTAAAAGAAGGTATATATAACCTAGTTAGTTAATAGAATTGATTTAATTAAACAAATGAATTATGTCTTTTCAAATCTTTGTATTTCCAGTTAGGAAGATAGAGTTCAACTATTTGATTTAAGGATTTTGGTTGAAGAAATTATTAACGTTAAGATAATGGAATTAAGGATTTTGGCTAAGTTATATTTTGGTTATGTAACTTAATGTGTTTGATTTTTTTAAAGGGATTTTGTTAAGTATTGTCTTGAAAATGTGTAGATAGCTATGTGATTTTCTAGAATAATCATGAATCCCTTATGACGGATATTGTGGTTTTATGTTGATTATACTTTATTTTCTATATTATTCCATTGGTGGAGGAGGTTTTATAAATTGTCATGTTTTGATGTTGGTCGAAACTCGATATGTGCAAGTGCCCTTAGTAGGGAGAAAATGGTTGTAATTGTTAATGTAACTTATTTGGGTAAAACTTGTACTTAGTTAGTTATAATAGAGTTAGGATATAATGGGAATAATGATTTAACCTATTTTGTAAAATTGGTTATTGAAATATGTATATTTGATGATTCACTGTTTAGAGAAGAGAAATTTAATTTTGGTAAATTTTTATATATGGATTAGTAAATGTAATTACATTAGAAAATTGATTTAAATAATTAGATGGGATATTTCATTTGCAAATGGTTGTAATTATATTAGAAATGATAGAGTTTAATTAATTGAGTGATCTAATGATGTTTCGTTAGAAGAATTTATTAATATTATAATGATTGTATTATGGAATTTGATTAAGGAATTGTACAATGTAACTAGATCATTGTTTTCATAAGTGATGAATCTGTTGTGACTCTACACGTTTTTTTTTATTTAGTAAGATTGATTTTTATGTTCCCATGATTGAACTCTACATGTTTTATTTAGTAAGACTGATTTTTATGTTCCCATGATTGATTTCATCTTTCCTTTGCATTGTTCCTGATTTGATGAGATTTTATGTTTTGGTCATATGGGAAAAACTACATGGGAACTCGTAACATCGAGTTACTCTCTATTGGGGGGGTTTAAAGGTAGTTTGTTCAATAGGTTTCCAAAGGCGATGGGAAACTTTATTTATTTGGATTATCCATGATTTGATTTCCTTTTGAGACATTGATTATATTTTTGGTTTTATGCTCTTATGGGTGTACCTTTTATCATGATGTTTTGCTTGTTGGCATGGTTGTGAGTGAGAGGGTTTATGCCTCACACATGTTCTTGGTGGTTGTGGTTTCTTTTAGTGCTTTATATGTTTTGGTACACCCTTTCATGTGGTGAGTTTTGTTTTAGGGTTGTTAGGGAGGGTGGTTCTTCATGGGGGTCAACACACAAAGGGGTAGTCTGGATAACCCTTGGAAGAGTTGGTTTAACAAGTGAAAACCTAATGAAATAAACTAGTGGGTTTGGGTAGGAACACAATAATTAAGATAGTAATACCTCGTCCATGTTGTTAGTGCTTACACAAACTAAGGGTGGGCTGAGAAGGTCGTGGTTGGCAAGATCGCTACCTCATCCTCATGAGAGGCTAGTGGTCCTACACGAGTCACCCTATGGGGCTGATGCCTAGTGTGAGGCAGTCAAGATAACCATAGATGGGGGTCGACGCCTATAGAGAGGTAGTCAGAATAACCCATGATAGGATTGTGAGATGACACTCTCCCATAGTATCCCTTGTTATTGCCCTTGTGTTCCTCTGGAAGTAGTCATCTTGTAAGTAGTTGTTGAGATTGTTGTTTGTTATGTTTTGATTTCTCTTTTGTGGTTTGGTCTTGTGGTCGTTTTGCTCGATTTTCTTGTCAATTCCTAGCATGGGGGGTGGGCCTTCAAGTCCACATGGTCGAGTGGAACATGCTTTGCACCCCATTGGGTTCCCAGATAGTGTTTGAAAAGCATAGAGTTTGTATGGATACAAATGATCCAGAGCTTCGCCTCAATTTCGTTGTACCATGTTCATTTATGTAACATTCTTGTATTTGATGTATCATCCCCCCTTTATACAAGGAAGCACTGATGTGCATATGTAATCCTAAAAAGATGTAATTTCATAATGATGTATATTTACGTTCTGAGTTGATTAATGTAATGAATAGATATTATTGATTTTATCATGTGTTTCACATATAGATTATTCTCTTTATTGTATTATGATGAATGCCTACGCATGGTTCACTTATCATTTATTATGGTTTATTATGTAATCTTGGAATTCATTCGTTATCGTTTTGTTATGAGTTTAGGTTTTGTAATGTCATCCCATGTATCCCAGAGGACGTAGTTGATATTGTAGTTGTATAATTGATTTATATGTTATGTACATTCATGTTCATCTTGGGTAATGTTCTTCTTTCAAAAAAGAAAGTTTTGTAGTAATTTGTTAGTTTTAGTTGTCCTTTGGGGTTCACACAGTGGGGCATTACAATAGGTGTAGAATGATGCTTTCGATTCTAGATTAATGTATTTGACTTACAGATTGGTGCATATGATTTTTTAGTTAGTGCTTCTTGTAGGAGTTACTGTTGAACTCCCAACACCCAAGGAACCGTTCCTAAACACCTATCATATTCTTATTTTAGCGTATATATCCTTCACACCATAATTTCTAATATCAGTGCATAAGTAAAACATGTTGAGTGACACCAATAAGGGAATGAATGTGTGTTAAATGTTCATTACAACACTTTGTTTTTTTACACTACAATTTCTAATACTCAACACAAAAGGCAAATTGTGGTGGTCTTCAAAGGTCCCGAAGTGTGTTTGATTTCTATTAGAGTGCATAACTCATTTGTACTATAATTTCATCTTTACTTTACACATTAACAAAATGTGGTGGCTTGACTTCCTTTGACTAGGTGGGATGCATGGTGTTTATTTATTGTAGCATGTAACTCCTTCACACCACATTATCTAATGTTCAACACAAAGACAAAATACATTTTTCTTGCATCTCTTGAAGAGCTAACACTTGTTGCCTTCTCTTTCTTGCACTTAATCTCTTTGTACTGTAATTTCATATCCTCAATGCATAAGTAAAATTTACTACTCCCCAAGCTCCTTCATAGACCAACACATGGAAACTTCTCATTGCAACACATTATTATAAAGCAAATATTCCCCTTTGACACGTTGATACCTGGGCAGTTGAAAAGTAAAGAATGTGTGTCATCTTTTCATTGTAATGCAAGGTCGAGATTTATGCTACATTTTCATAAAAGGAATTTTAAATCACTTATGCGATATACCTTGGGAACACATTGCCCATCCATCATGGTGCTACATTTCAAGGTCTATGACCCTTATTCAAACTTGAACAATGGATAGTTGAACACTCTAGGTTTACAGGAAGTAGACAATAATGTTGTACAAACTTCCCTAGCTATTGGATCTGATTCTTAGGGCTATAATAATTATAAATACATTTTCTACCAACTCCAAATGGAAAAAATGACACCCATGCTTCATTAATAGTTACAAAATACCTTTCTGTCAAAAGGCCATTCCTAACCATGATTTGGATGTAGATTTCATGGGGATTTATATTCTTCATCCACAAAAATCATGATGAAGAGGTATGGTTATGGTGTCAAGGCCATCATGAAAATATTTCAACTCAAGATTTGAGGTCTAGATGTTTGTACCTAATCTATAAATATTTTCGGTCAAGGTTTCCTACCCAATGACATGCCCTATCTCTTCTAATGACCTATAGATGTATAAAGGGAAAAAAAATTCTCATTAAAAAGTCTTCTTCCCTATATTTTCTCTAACATAATTATGCAATCCTTTCATTCTACAACTATTTGTTGAACATACAGTGGAATACTGAGAGGGGGTGAATCAGTATTCAAGCAAATCTCAAACCCTCTTAAACAAACAAAAACTTAATCTTTACAACATTAATAGAAACATGCAAGATCAACACAATACACAACACCACATAACACTATATATACAAGGAAAACGCCAAAGGGGAAAAATCATAGTGAGAAAAGTTGCTAGGAGCTATTGTCCTAATCCAGCCTCACAAATGAATCACAGTTACAACCTTGTTTAAGGGATACAACCCAAGGAAGCTACTACTCCCTATAGAAAGGTTTTAGGGTCACTCCCAAGGAAGCTACAACTCCCTATAGACTTTGTTTTAGGGCTTCAACCCAAGGAATCAACTACTCCCCAAACTAAGAAAAACTCATAAAAGAATTCAGCATAACAGTCCTTTTGCTGTTTGAATTTGATAATGAAGCTCAATCCTTTTGATGATTGAAATATGATTTGACAACTCTTCTGCAACTTCTTCAAATGTCTTCTTTGTAGCTTACTAACTCATTGCTTTCATCCTTCAAGAATTTTTTCCTTTGGTTCACTTCCTCCAATAATCAGTTAGGCACACTCTTTGCTTCCATTTTGTCTCAGAGATATGATAAAATTGAATCCAAATAGGATCTACAACTTCTACTCTTTCTCTTTTAGTCGCTTACATATACATCATAATACATTACATATCCTTATTCAACTTCTCACCACCACACCCCACCTAGATCAACTAGGTTTACAATATATACATGGTATTACATTGATTACATTACATGTTGGTCAAGAACAACAAGAATATTACAATCACAAGTCTACCAAAGATCAAACAACAACATGAAACGTGTAGAGGAAAGCCCTAAAATGAACTACACACAACACCAAGAAGAGGGACACTTTCTTCCATTGTTATCACTTCTTGTTCAATTGTGTGTTTAGACATGCTCATCACTTTAAGTTGTGCAATAATTTTTTTGTAATTTTTTGAAAGAGATCTTTCAAAATTTTAAATTTCAGTTTAAATAAATTTATTTCATTTTATTAAAACATTAAATGGACTTGTTACAAAATTTTCTAATCCAATATTTGGAACATCATTTATTTCATTTTCTTGCATATGATTTTCCATGACCTAGAAGGAAAGACACCCAAATTAATAGATATATTTAAAGTATAAAACAAAACTATTGAATATGTCAGAAACATATGAAACATACCAATTTTTAAAATTCTGGTGTGAAATATGAATAATCCTCTTGGGTGCTAAATGATTTTTAAAATTACTATAAATCATTACAAACATTTCAAAAGTATCATAATTTTGTTAGATAAAAAAAATTTATTTCTCTAGTTTTAAATACTTTAAGCATAGAAGAAATGAAAGTAATATGGAAGTAAAGATATAAAAATATATTATATTTAAATTTGAAAACAATGTGTTACATCAATTATCTTTTTAAAATTTCAATATGTTTTCTTTAGTATTTCACTTGGTAAGTTGCTTACCCTTTTTTATTTTTCATAATGATCATATGTGAATAGTGGTATAATTCTTAGAACTTCTAGAGAATTTACATGAGATATGGTGATGAATGTCAATCTCATTCTTTATCTTGGTTTTATATCAATAGTGGCTTTTGAAAGAGTGAAAACCCTATTATTTATGTAATGTCAATGACCAAGCCAATATTAATCGTATTTGGATTGTCCCACACCTTTATATTTTTGTAATTGGAATTGTATTTGGATAATGATCATCAAATGGTATTCTTGAATAGCTATCAAACTCAACCATTACATATGTTGGTGGTTCTATTGGAGCACTTCTAGGTTTTTATACAATCTTTCAAATATATCCTAGAGTTCTATTTATAAGACCTTATTGTATCTAAAATTTGAAGTCAAAATTACCCTTGTATCCTTACTGATCAATAATTCTAGATCAAGCTCATCATTTGAGCATCCTTCTTTTGCATTAATAGTTCTTGATTTGTATCAATGAGTATAGTTTTTTCTTGTTATGATTATGAGCATTATCATTTATGGAGAACAAATGAACACCATTGTTGAACTCATTGTTGTTTTGTGGATCTATGGTAATAATCTTTCTTGACATAATAAATTTCCAATCATCAATTATTGGGTTTGCATCTCTCATATTTGTCAAAAGTTTAAAAAGTCTTTCTTGGTGGATGTTTTGTCCATCTTTTGTTAATATTTTATCTAAAGTAACCACAATTTTGAACTCTTCCCATATAACTTAGCTTGTCTATTGTTGTCATATCCTAGTCTATCATTAACATGAGGAAATTGATCCAAATATCCAACCAATATAATAGATATACCTGAAAGATAATCAATAATAATTGTTTTTAATATTATATACTATTATAATTATAAAAAATGCATACATATGAATTACATCTATTAGAATATAAAATATTTATTTTCATTAATCATAATCACATGTATACTTACAAAACTAATGTTTGGATTTTATGGGAATGCTAGTTAGAGTCAAGAATTTGTGTTCTCCAATAAGTTATGACCAATGAAGCTCATTTGAGCAATCAAAATGTATTTGATGTGTGTTATTTCTTCTTGAAAACTTGTTAGTCTTTCTCCTTCTAATTGAGAAAAATATCTTATTGAGATTCTTAGTTTTGAATGACATGTGGACACTCCAATGTTGAATGTTGCAACTCTATTTGGTGCAAGTAATAGAAGGAGAGAATGACAGAGAATTATTGCATTTTCAAGAGCTTGAATAATAGTACCAATTCGATATGACTTTCTCCTTCCTTCTATTCCTTGAATTATCATGAACAAGGGTGGTGCATTTTTATTCCTATGGTAGTATGCCATAATTATGTTAATTTTATTTTTTATATCACTAAGGTTGTGTAGTTCATACATTGTGGCATCTCATCATGTATGAGACACCCATGATATCTCATGTTGATTATGAAATTGATTACTTGACTTGTGTACAATTCACCTTGATAAATTCATTAAACCTATATGTTTGTCTATCAATGTCTCTTCTCCCCAACATATCTATTTTAGAAAATTGCATATTTTGAGCATGATGTAGTCTAGATATATAATTTCCCATTAATTATTTGTAGTGTTTCCTATAATAGCTTCATTGTATTCAATTTCAAAATAACTAATATTTTCAACCTTTATTGAATTTCTATTCACTCCACATACCAAGGATTATAATAGAATGACTCCAACTTTACTATCATGGAGTCATTATTGTGAACAATATCTCTTTCTACATCATGATTTGGTTTGTATAATAATAACTCTAATAAACATAAGTCAATCCATTTATCTAACTCATGTGGAGAAATAGATAAAAGTTATAGGAAATACTTTGACAATAGTTTCTCTTATGTTGGCTCCCATTTGTTATCTCTTCTTCTTTTAGGATTATATATCCATGATTTGGTTGCATCAATCAATGTGACACATTCCATAAAATGTTGAGAAGTTATTGAGATGATTTAGCATTGTTGTCATTGATGCCAAAACCTTGGATCCATAAGGTTGTGCTTCAGATGATGTACATACTTGATCGATCCTATTGTATGTTATGATGTTGCATTGTGTGGAGATTATCCTTGATCCAAATATGACATTATTCATTTTTGGGACATTTGTTGAATTAAATTGATGTAGTATAATGAAGACTAATACTTTGATGATGGATGATGTACTCAAAGCTTACTACAAGTAACCTTGCTATCCAGAACTTCATGTAGCATGCTACAAGTTCTTGTTATGTCAAATTGTGTTTCTCCGGTTGACACTGAAATTAATGATAATTAA
Source organism: Sequoiadendron giganteum (assembly GCA_007115665.2). Lineage (NCBI taxonomy): Eukaryota > Viridiplantae > Streptophyta > Pinopsida > Cupressales > Cupressaceae > Sequoiadendron > Sequoiadendron giganteum. The sequence continues at coordinate 292,024,041 of CM021105.1, read as the reverse complement.
GATTTGGTCTTGGTTGTGGCGTTCTCATCGGCTCTGGAATACATTTCATGTAATTAAAATTATGTTATCTTATGTATGACCTATTATTCATCCCTTGGTAATGTGGTAAGAAGATCTTTATGTGCGACCTATCTTTTGGGTCCGGTGTTAGCATGCAAGGTCTTATTGAATATTTCAAGCTTGTTCTTCATGTCGACATGCCTTGTGGTGATCTAAATTCAAATGGTGTTTGGCCGACTTAGAAGACTATAAAGATATTATGTGGCTGAATTAATTTTTTTCTACGGGTATACATGCATATATGTAGAGAACATATTTTTGATTGAAGATATAAATGCATGGAAGTAGTATTATGTGTGGGAACAGATAGAAGAGTGCAAAGGAAGGAGTAATTTGTTTTGGCATAAAGTTGTGCGAAGGTTGTGGAAGGAAGGTGTGTAGAAGATTCATGTTCTTATCTGTTTGATTATTTAATGATTGGTATAAGTCTACTTTGGATTAAATAAAGAAAAAAAAATTGTTTTAAGATAACTAATTCACCCCTCCTCTTAGTTATCCAAACTGTTCAACAATTGATATCATAGTTTGGTCCCTTATAGATAGAGCTTAACTACTTGAGGGAGATATTGGAAGTTTGAACAAATGGCAAGAGATTATTACTTTGATGAAGAACTGAAGTTAATATTGAGTGACATGGAAAGTAAAAAATATGAGAATGAAGAATTGAAAGAAAATCTTAAGGAAGCAAATGATTGTATCTCAAAGCTAAGGGAGAAAATATAGAAATTAAAAGAAAGACACAAAGAGGCCAGCCAAGAATTAAAGGAGTCAAAGGAGAGAGTTGCAGATTTGAAGAAGCAACTAGATGAATGCAAAAAGATTGAAGAAAATCTCAAAGATACCATCAAACAAAAATAAGAAGAAAATGAGAAATTAGACCAAGAGTTAAGAAGGTTAAAATTAGAAGCAAGAGTATATGAAATTAGCATGATTTTAGATCAACTTATGTCCCTACATAAATGTCACAAGGATAAAGGAGGACTTGGATTCATCGGTGAAAGCTCAAATCAGAACACTAAGGATGAAGACAAAGTAGTTGAAGCTGAAGCAAGATCACTAGTAATAAGCATGGTCTGGAAATCTAATGCACCTACAAAAGGACCTCTAGTCAGGAAACCAAATGCTCAAAGGTACTTATCATTCAATGTTCACTTTTTTCTATGCAAAAAGTTTGGACATAAGGTTGTAGAATGTAGAAGCAAGATGGAACAAAATACTCAATGCTTTAACTGTCACAAGTTTGGTCACAAAGCAAGTCAATGCAAAAATGAATTATCTAATCTGAAAAGAAGGAATTGAATGAACAATCTCTTTCATGGTTACTGATATCTATGCTATGGTTATGGTCACAAAGCTAATCAATGTAGACCTGGGGTTCACTCAACTAAGTCGGGACAAAGATGCTATAAGTGTAGTCAACCTAGACATTATGCTAACACATGCAGATATGTTGCTCTAAAAAAGTCTGAGAACAAAAATAAATTTGCAGAGTCAAATGGATCTAAGAAGAAGAAGGTCAGGGTTTGGAGGAAAAAGGAAACACGTATGGAGAACACTTCTATGGTACCAGATCTCGGTACATGTCATACAGGTATCTGAGCCAATCTGTCTTGGCTCAAGAGGAGTTTTACATTACATATCCTATCGATTCCCCCTCTCTGAAGGAATATTGATGTGATTTTTAACATGATTAAGTCTAAACCAGTTGATGATATATGATGAAGCTTGATCCGATTGATTGAAAAGTGAAGTACAATTGCTAGCATCATCAATGTGTGATTTTGGCAATGAAATCATTATGAGTAATTAAGGATAAAAGGTGGAGTTTTCAAAATCATTTCTCATAGTTTACAAAGGAGAAGAAGAAGTTTCAGTTTCATTGAGTGATAAAAGGTTTGAAAAAAAAAGTCTAGCGCGACGATGGAATTTTTTAATAGAGGATCGAGTGATGGTATTCCGCTAAGGCTAAAGGGAGTTGAGTTGGATGAGTTTAATCATCAAAAAATGAAAGAAATGGAACTAGGGTTGAAGATGGATGAGTTGTAGAATGTAAATACTTGGGGTATGGATTTATGGGGATAATTTCCCTGGTTTACAGACAAAGAATCTATCTTGTTCCTGTTTAGTCGATTCAAGGATGGCAACATTGTTTTGGACAAACCCTATCCAATCATGAAGGAAGCCATTGAAGCTATTACTAGTTTGTGCAGTGTTGGTGACCTCGCTAGGAAGAAAATGGTGAAATACAAAGACGTGGAGGAACTTACTGGTATCGACAAAGACCCCCAATCTCTACTAATAAATACCATTGTTGATCCTGTAGTAAGGTATGTTGCTTACGACATCACTTATAAAATCTATTTCAGAAATCGTGAAGGTTCTCCTTTGGCTATTGCTATATATATTGCACACATGATGGTGAAGGAAAACAAGTAGTTTGATTTGTGTAGCCTAGTAATGGAAAACCTAATTGAGAATGTCAAAATGTCTTTGGTTGAGAGTTATCCTTTTCGGTTTGGGTCTCTGCTCACATGTTTGGTATTTTACTTTCTGAGTTCGTTACCGACAAAAGAGAATGTTAAGTGGAAGTTTGGCATCCCTATCAGAAAGCAAGTTTACAGGTATTTGGAATGTATGGAGGATAAAGCAAGTGCATGCAAAGTCTATTTCTCATCCCTGCAAATGAATCTATGCTCCGATGTGATAGTATCTAGTTAGTTTGAGGATGGTTCCTCCTCCGATAAGAAGGATTTGGAAGTTTTTATTGGTGGTTCCCCTCTGGAACCTAAAAGGAGGAAAGTTAACATAAAATATTTCATCACTATCTCAAAAGAGAAGGAGCGGGAAGAAGAATCTCTGCCTGGATCTGAATCTTTCGATCCAGATGATATTCAATCAATTTTAGATGAAGGTGATATGAAGAAGGTTGGTGAAATGTGGTGTGCTTGTTCTCCAATTAGAAGGCTTAAAATTGATGATTCTCTGGTTGATTATCTACTCAAAAAGGGTATTATTATTTTAGATGTTTCTGACTTGTTATCAGATGATCTAATAGAAGGTATTGAAGAAATAATGTTGTTGGAAGGACTTGAAGGACATAAGTTTGAAGCTATGATTGAGAGAAGATGTGTCAAAGCTAAACATAAGTTATCCAAACACATTGGTGAGACAAGAGAATGCATTAAGGATATGTATGACATCTACAAATTATTGTCTCCAGTGACCTACAACTATTGAGGTCTGGTTGGATCATCTCTTCAGGATACTTTCTGATGCAGAAGATTGTGAACGATAGTGCCTGTCTCTGGATTGGTCATCCTCATTTATGTTGTTGACTTTGTTGGATAGTATGAGTTCCAGACTGGTTTTTGTGATGCTAGCTTGGAAGAGGATTCTTCTAATTGTGAGAGAAAGGTACAAGAAAAAAATTTAGGTGAAAAATGTTCTTTTTACTTGAGTTTCTGATGTTCAAATTTTGGCCCTTTGTCTTTAATGGGAAAAAGGGGGAGAAAAATGAAAACAAAAACAAAAACAAAAAGAAGAATTGAATTGTTGGACAAAGGGGGAGTTTTGGAGTTTTGAAGTTTGCAGCTTTGGAGTTGGAGTTTTTGGAGTTCTATGTTTTTGAGTTTTTGATGTTTTTCCATCAATGCCAAAGGGGGATATTATTTAGAAGTTTTTGAGATGATTTAGAATTGTTTTCATTGATGCCAAAACCTTGGATCTGGAAGGTTGTTCTCCGGATGATGTACATACTTGATCTATCCTATTGTATGCTATGATGTTGCGTTGTGTGGATATTGTCCTTGATCCAAATATGACAGTATTCCTTTTTGGGACATTTGTTGAATTCAGTTGATGTAGTATAATGAAGACTAATCCTTTGATGATGGTTGTTGTACTCAAATCTTACTCCATGTAACCTTGCTATCCAAAACTTCATGTATCATGTTACAAGTTCTTGTATGTCAAATTGTGTTTCTCCGATTGACATTGAAATTAACGATAATCAAGATTTGGTCTTGGTTGTGGCATTCTCATCGGCTCTGGAATAGATTTCATGTAATTCAAATTATGTTATCTTATGTATGACCTATTCTTGGTCCCTTGGTAATGTGGTAAGAATATCTTTATGTGTGACCTATCTTTTGGGTTCAATGTTAGTGTGCAACGTCTTATTGAATAGTTCAAGCTTTTTCTTCATACTAACATGCCTTGTGGTGATCTAAATTCAAATGGTGTTTGGTTGGATTAGAAGAATATGAAGATATTATGTGGCCAAATTAATTTTGTTCTATGGGTATACATGCATATATATAGTGAACATATTTTTGATTGAAGATATAGATGCATGAAAGTAGTATGATGTGTGTGAATAGATAGAAGAGTGTGAAGGAAGGAGTAATATGTTTTGGTAGAAATTTGTGTGAAGGTTGTGGAAGGAAGGTGTGCAGAAGATTCTTAACCGGATCTATTGTGGATAGAAATTGTGCTCTTAACCATAACTGAATTCATGCATATGTAGATGCAACTTCATCAATTCACTTTTGTCAGTGAAACTATTTCATAATCTATTATTTTATATTTGGGCAGTGAGCCCAACCGGTAGTGAGCCACCCTACAATGAGAAACTTGTAAAAATAACATTAACTAGTGTCACCTTAGTCGGTGCTTTATAATTGAGAATTAGAATTCTCCGTGATTTTTCCCTTCTTGGGTTTCCATGTAAATTTTGGTGTTCCTTGTGCATCGTGTTGTTATGTGCATTCATTTTCTTATTTGTTTGATTATTTTCTAATTGGTATAAGTCTTCTTCGGATTAAATAAAGAAAAGAAAATTATTTTAAGATAACTGATTCACCCCTCTCTTAGTTATCCAGACTGTTCAACATAAAAAAGGTCTTTTTTATATCCATCAATGAAAGATTGTGTTTATTCTTCATTAATTATAATTATAGGTTTGAACAAATTGTGTGATACATTTAAATTGTGTTTTTTTCTCTCTACCAATGGAAGTTCTAATAGCATGTGAAAAGTTTCTTGAGCTCCAATGTCTCTTTCTATAATTGTTTCTATCAAAAACATTCTATATGCTCTTTGTTAACATAGGTTTTTATTTTCCTAGTGGGGTAGTTTATTTTTCCCTTAGTTATCGGTTTTTCCTACATATCTATTAAGCTTACTTAGGATAATAAAGTGAGTTAATAATTTAATAAGTAAGAGATAAAGTGATGATTTGTCTCCTCTTTTTAAGGGTGAAGTATTTACTTTTTCATCACCTTATTTAGGGTGGAGTATTTACTTTTTCATCACCTTATTTAGTGTTGATCATTATTGGTTGTCAATTATCATTGGTTGTTTTTCCACCTCCATCCTCTCCTTAGTTCTATATAAACTCACAACATAGCTTGTATTTTTCTTCTTGGAAGCTCTTAATGCAATTCTATCATCCTGACATTTCATAATCTCTTGGAGTTCTGGTTTGCATTATTTATGTTTTTCCAATTTATGTAACTTTGATTTTCTATTAAAAAGTTCCTTAGATTATTCAATCTATTTCAAATTTCTAACATGGTATCAAAGCTTTTGTTTTTAGAATTCTAATTTCATATATTTCTAATTGAAAGTTTGAACTTTTCATGTGAAATCATGAAATTTTGAGTATGCTCTTCTCTTGCATCATATGATGACATGTAGAATAAAAAAAACTTGACAAAAATACAAGATTTAGGGTTTTCTCTTTGTGGATTTGTATTATAGGTTCATTTAGGAGTACTATTGTGCAAATATAAGCTCACTATTAAGTTCAAAATGTCCAAGAAAGTCAGATATAACTTTTTTTCACTCAATTTGGTCACATTTCGATATAGTTGAAAACTAGGGTTTGAAGTTCAAATCTAGTGAACAAATTTTTATTAGAGCATTTTTAGCCAAACAGACCTTGCCATTACACTCAAATGGCCTAAAAACCCCTATTTTCATATCAAATTTATCTATTTTATATGAATTTGATTTTTGGAATTTTTTTATTTTGCTATCTACTTGGGTTGTCACAACAAGGTAAATTTAGCTATTTAAAAAAAAAAGATCATAACTTTTCACCACGATGTCCATTTTTGGAAAATAAGATATTATCAAAAATCTAGAGATGAGAACTTTCCATCTACAAAATTATTGAAAAGAAAAATTGAAATTTATTGCTAGATATTGCAGGTTGAAGTTGTTTGTTGCAAATTTCTTCATAAAATCATAACTTTCACCTAGGAGCTCTATTTTTTGGAAACAAATAGGCATTGGAAAGGTATTGAAGAGCACTACACAATTACATGGCTAATTTTTTGATATATATCTTTATCTCAGGTTCATTTTGTATTGTAATTTGTAATTTTGGTTGTTGTGGGCCTATTGAGCATTGCATCTTGGAAAAGGATTTGTAAACGTACTAAACTATAAAGTGTCAACCTTATAATATTGGGGGGGGGGGGGTGATTTTTGATAATATTGAAAAGAGTGGGAGTGTATTGGTATTCTTATTTGGTGTATTTTTCACTCATTATTGGGGATTATACATTCACTTTATAATCATGAACTAATATAAAGTTCCATTCATCGGGGTTAATCATGTCTCTTAAACATTATTTTCATCCTTCTATTGTTAAGCTAACTTCAGAGAACTATTTTCCTTGGAAAAAAGGGATAAAGAATCATTGCCTTGAGTGGAATCTACTACCTTATCTCCTTGGACTTGTTCTTGAGCCAAGTGACTATGAGTAGAAAAATGCATGGTTTAACAATCATGACATGGTCTATGGACTAATATGTCTTATTATTTCTAAGGATACTCTACATTACATAGAGCACACCGAGTGCCCTTTCACTTCTTGGATCAACATCCAATAGTTGTATGGAGACATTGGATCTTCATATGAAAGTGATGTTTCCTTGGAGAACCAAGCTATTATGGATGATATTGAGACTTATGTTGCTCCATCTTGTGAGGACACATCTTGTATGGACACTCAATTCATTGATACCCCATCAACAATACTTGTTGCAGATTTAGATTCTTGAGATGCTTCTTCAAAAGCTTCTAGAACGATTCATTACAATAGATTCACTTATGTCTTTTGGATTTAGTCTATTGAGACCAATTTCTACCAAAAATCCCTTGTTTGTTTGTAGAGTCTCTCATTTTGGATTTAGATGAAACTATTGAGGACATATGTCTTCTCTTTAAGGACAACCCTTTGTTCCTTGCATCTATTGCTACTACAAAGTTAAATGTTACTTCTTTGAAAGCTTCCAATGCTTCTTGCAATAGGACATTGATAGTCATTTAGCTATAGCTTTGTGGGATGATCTCTTGATGAGTATTTTAAACTTGTTTATGGAGACATATATTACAATTTTGGAAGACACCATTGATTGTATTTATCTTCTTTTTGAAAGAGTTTATTCTTCTTCAATCATTTTGAGGGAACACTCTAACCTTATAGTTCATTCTCTAAATGATCATTCATTGTAGTTTGACATGAGTGTGGATACTTTTGATCAACATTTGGAGAAGATATCTTCAGAGGAGATACTTGAGTCTTTGGCTTGTGTTCTACATCAATCTCTAGGAGATTTTTATTTTTCATTTTCAGTATTGTGGCTTGGAACACCTGATTTGATTGTGACGACTTTCAACATCAATATGGGGAAACTTGAGCCAGGTTCAAAGACTTCATACATTTTTCATTTTCTTCATACATATTTCTTTCAAGATTTGGGAGATAGCTTGTATACGCCTTTGGTTTTGTTTCTTCCTAAGGGGAGGAATGTTGTTCGACAATCATGGACCATATTCTCCATCTATTTTAGAGCATCTACCATTGGATCTCTTTAGAGGGGCTACTTAGTCCTTCTCTTCTTCTCTCTTTGTTCTAGGGGTGTTCTCTATTTATTTGTGGGAGGATTCTTCTTCTTTGTAGGGGAATTTGATATGTACATGGATACCTAACATGGCCTTATTTTATAGGACCCATACATCGTCCTAAGTTGTGCTTAAAGAGGGGTGTTAGTGTAGGTTTTTATTTTCCTAGTGGGGTAATTTATTTTTCCCTTAGTTATAGGTTTTTCCTACACATTTATTAACCTTTCTTAGGATAACAAAGTGAGTTAATCATTTAATGACTATGAGATAAAGTGGTGATTTGTCTCCTCCTTTTAAGGGTGGAGTATTTACTTTTTCATCACTTTATTTAATGTTTGTGGTTATTGGTGGTCAATTCTCATTGGTTGATTTTACACCTCCATCCTCTCCTTAGTTCTATATAAACTCACTACCTATCTTGTGCTTTTTATCTTGGAAGCTCTTAATGCAATTCTATCATCCTGACATTGCATAAACTCTTAAGAGTTCTGGTTTGCATTATTTATGTTTTTCCAATTTATGTAACTTTATTTTTATCTTAAAAAGTTCCTTGGGTTTTATTCAATCTATTTCAGACTTCTAACACTCTTGCAAATAAATCATCAACTTTTTCTATGTTTGCAAGACACATCAACATCTAGTGGTATATTTCTGAGCTTTCTATATTTTTTTATGTATACTTTACAATACATTTTATCACAAAATGTTTGGAAAGAATAGGTTCCCAATCTATATTTTCTCTCCATAATTGTAGTATGTAGCAATCATGTGAGTTCACTCTATCATCATTTATTACTGGCTCAAATATTTTTTCACTTGTTTCTATGTCTTTGTATAATTTGGATATCTCCAAATTCAATGGCCAAGGACAATTATACTGATAATCAATTATTTCATTTTGATATAAATATTTTAAATTATTGAAATAGTTACTTGGAAACCATTGTTCCTCTCTATTTTGTAGGCATGCACCCTCCTACACATTGTGTGTCACTCTACATGAAATTTAGGATATCTTCATAGTCATGCTTAATATCAAGTAATCCTGAAGTGACATATTCATTTATAGGAAATGCATCAATATGTGGCCAATCAATCAATATTATTGAATTTATATCAAGGTTATTAACCCATGCATGAATCAATTCCTATTCTCTTTGGGAAGTAGGTGGTCTGGAAGCCATTGATGTTGTGTGCTCAATTATATTACCTTCACCTATCTCCATGAATAGACCCAAAAATATAATTTCATTTTCATCACAATGAAATTCCATAAGCACTATATTTTATCCATTGGAAATATTTTTATCAAAATTTATTGATAGATCATTGATATAATTTTTATCAATTCTAACATCTAAATAAAATTTGTCATGGTCTACATTGTATTTTAGTGTCTTATACACATTATCGCTATTGACTATTATAGTGTAGGAAAATGTATCCCTTTACATTTTCACACTTGTTTAGGTCCTCCTTGCTAAAATTGGGCTTCTTTATGCCTTATTTGGTCCTATTTTGCATCCACAAGCCTTATTTAATGCACTTCTCTAAGGATAATCCTAACATTCATTAAATGAACAATCATAATTCATTTTTTTGGGTTGTGTGTTCCAAATATAGTGATCTAGGGCTCATATGCCACCTTGGGTGTATGGCTCCCACCTAGGTTTTGGGGCCTGATCCTAGATATTGCATTGAACTTAACATTTCTTGAAATGTGTGTCCCAATTTAAGCTATTGGGACTCATATGCCCCAACTAGCATATGAGTCTCGCTTTAAATTGGACCTATTTTGAATTCAATTCTTGGTGGTATTTTATTCTCCTAGATCTGATGTTAGCTTGTAGTGTTGTAATTTCAGGAAATTTGGCATAAACACGTATAAATACAAGGTTATTTCACATATTTTCTCCTAGTGAATTCAAGTGATCTTATGAACATTCAAGAGAATTTAAGAGCTGATTATCAAGAATTTTGGAGCAGCATTCAAGATTCAAGCATCATGTCAAATTCATCATACATCATGTGTGTTTTTGAGCTAACATTTGTGATGTAGGTTTTCATGATTCAAGCAAGCATTCAAAGTCATTATCTCATATCAAGATCAAGAGTAAAGATCCACATATATTGGAGCCATTTCACACTAGTTTTTAGCCTTTATTACAATGGTTTAGTGAGTTGCAACATGGCATATTTTTCATTCATCATTCCTTCTTTTTATTTCATTTCATTTCAAGGTTTGATTACCCAAATGGGGTTTGACCAAGGAAAACCCCTATTCCCTAACACAACAACATTTTTCTCTTCTTCATGTGTGATTGCAGATCTAGGTGATTTGGAACTTGAAGATCCTTTAAAGACAAAGTTACAAGATTGAAGAAAGTTGTCAAAGTTGTCAAGAAGTTGTCATCTTCAGAGAAACTCACCTACAAATCATAATTCAGACTTTTCAGACCTAAAGATTGGACAAGATGAAAGCTATAGAAGATCACTCAAGGCTAAAAAAGTTTTATTTAAACCATAATACTAGGACTAAATCACCACCTTGGGCTTATGAGTCCCAGTATATCTATTTTCAACAATTTTTTGTAGATCCTGATTTGTCACCAAAAATTCCAAATTCTACCTAGATTTCGATAGCAAGACTAAATCACCCAATCTAGCGTATTAGTCCTAGTGAGCTTTAAAAGTCAAAATCTGAGAGTTGCAGACCATTTTTTGGACATCTCCAATCTTCTAGGTGCTTCTTTGTTTATCCTCAGTTTATTATTCTAATTCTAAGTTCCATTTTCTAGGTCATAGAGCTAGATTTGCATATTGCTTTCATTTTCTTTTTTCCGAGCATTTGCTTAGTGGTGAACCCCCTTTTAATCACACCAAAGGAAACCTCCTTTTCCTAGTAATCCCTTACCTCAATTGAATATTGGGTGGAAGTCTCTAGGGTTTCCTTTAATGAACTAAGAGTGAAATAGGTCCCCTAGTTCCATCTCCTAAAAGGTGGAACCCTATTTCCTTGTGTTCGTTTTGTTGAACCCAACCTTTGGACCCTTAAATTTCTGATTTTGAGAACATTATAAGTCCTAGATCTAGCTTGCATTAACTTTGCATTATATTTTCATTATTTTATTTGTATTTAGGGCTTCTAAATCTTGCATTAGTGAAAAGTGCATATAGGTTGCATTTTTGCATCTTGCACCATTCAATTTCATTGGAAAAATGTAATTACAACTTAGACACCTTAAAATCACCTTAGAATTTTCTGAATTTGGTTTAAAAACCCTAATCTGGGACTCATTCACCCACATGGGCGATTTAGTCCCTGTATAGGTGGATTTTCTAGATTTCTAGGAATTCTATGTGTATGCAAAGTGTTTTACCTACCCTAAGATGCACAAAAATAAACTAAATTCAAAAGGAAAAAACACAAAACAAACACTTAGATTAGGCCTAGATGAATTCAAACAAAGCATAATAAAATGGAACCTTTTACCTTGTTCAAATTGTTAGTTTGGTTGGCCCTTGTTGATGTTCGATTTGTATGTTCCTTTGTTGGCAAAATGGCTCTAAATGGTGCTCAAAATGATGCTATGGAGAGGAGGATTGAAGTGGTGGAAATTGGTATTTGGATGGATACAATATGATAGCTCAAAATGCTACAACAATGATGATGTCTTGAAATTTTCTAAGTGTGGATGTTTGAGTGCTTGAGAGTGTGATTGCCAAAGTGGATCTTTTTCAAAATGGAGACACTTTCCACCATTTTTAGGGGAAGTACTCCTAAGCGAATGGATGGCCAGGATTGATCCATGGTGGAGAAGATCAAGGGTTAGGGTGAGTTGAGAACTCACAAGCCCTTACAAATGGACATGTGGCAGATGAGTGGGCAAAAGGGGAGGTGATGCGGAGGTGACATGGAGGTACTTTGATGTACTTTGGGAAGGGACAATATCTCCTCATAAAGGAGGTCCTTGTCCACATGTGCTTGAGAGGACATGTGCGGAATTAAAAATTCCTCACAAATCCTCATGGGGATGGGAGAAGGAATTTAAAATTCCTTAAAATGCATTGGAAGATTAAATGTGAATTAAAAATTCACATAGGGAAGGGGATTACTTCTCCAAATAGAGAAAGCATTTATGTGGATTAACTAAGGACACATGCGATAAATGGCATGAAGATTAGGTTAGCTTAAGCAGGTGATTAAGGTTGTGCAAATGTGGGATTAGGCAGGTTAATGAGGGATTAGAGGCAAGTGGGAGATTATGGAGGATGTGACCCTAATTATGATTAGGGGTGTGCACATCCTAATCATAGATTAATTAGATTAATCTGGATTATGGAGGATGTGACATGAGGAGAGAGAAGAAAATGAATTAAAGATTGATTTAATTTATTTGGGCTAATGACTAAATTAAATAAATTGGTCTATTTATTTAATTTAGAGATGAATGAGGTAAAGTATTTAATTGATTTATTAAATACCTTAGGAGACATTAGGCTGAAGTAAAATATTAATCAAATAAATAATTATTTAATTAATATGGCTCAAGGGTGCAAGATAGAGGAATACAAGAGTGAATTTGACCACATGGCAGTGGTCAAATTTAGATGTCTACATTCTCCCCTCTTTGAAATACTATTAGAATAATAGTGTTTCGAAGAAAAATAAAACATAGGCAATTCAATAGAAGAAAAGAATGTTAGATGATGCTCTGGTATCACAATAAAATGGATAGGAAGGAAGGATGGATAAATATGGTAGGGTATGTCCCTCGAGAGGGTGGATAGGGAAGAAAAAGGGGCCTCGATCGACTTCTCGATATGAAGAAATGAAGTGCACCACATGATAGGGCATGAAAAACCATGAATAATGGCTTTTGAACGGAGGAAAACATAGACATGGGGTGCAAATGACAGCCATCAAAAGAAAAGGGGAAAATGAATTAATAAAGGGTGAATTAAAGGGTAAAAATTACCCAAAAATTAAAAGGCTAATTAGGGGAAAAAATGAAAATTATAGATAGTAAATTTGAAAAATTACTATTCACTTAATGTTCATTTGTACACTTGCCAACTGACTAGACAAAAGAGAGAAAGAAAGAGTGACGAGGATGGCTGACAGGATGAGCAATGACGAGGTAATGGGCGATGATGAGCTAATCCACGAAGGTGAGGAGGTCCGACAGTTCTACCACGAGTGTTTAATACCCCACCAAGTAGGCCTTGAATCCTGCTTTGTTATTTTGATTTGAATTTCAACATGTTTTTAATTTTGGGATGGGTAGCTGGGTCGAGAAACTCACCGCAGAAGTGCGGATTTTCCCTTTGGGTCAAGCACATTCGCCCGCCGGGTAGATCGACAAGGAAAGGGGCCAACTCGTGCACCATAGGGGCGGGCACATGAAGAGAGGAGCGATTGAAAAATCACCTCTCAAAAAAGGGTGAACCTACACAATGTAGGGGTGGGAAGGAAAAGGGATAGGCGATTGTGAAATCACCAAAATTGGGAAAGGGTGAATGCAAATTCGCCAAAATGGGGAACAGGCGGATGCAAATCCGTCCAAAAGGGGAATAGGTAGATGCGAATCCACAAATTGGGGAAACAGGTGAATGCAAATTCTCCTCTTGGGAAGAAAAGACACATGGGCGATTGTGAAATTGCCCATGGGGGAAAGGGGTGAACGCGAGTTGACCTCTGGGGATAAAATAGACCAATCCGTGCCCGAACAAGAAAGGGGTGGATGCACTTGGAAAATAGGAAACCCACAAAAGGAAGACACAAGGGTGGATGCATGAGATGGATAGGAAAATGCATTGGGAAAGGGAATGGGCAAACCTACCTCACAAAGAGGGGAACTCGCTAAATCGGGGCATGGATGAAAATGATAGAAAATAACAAGGAAATGTTAGAAAATCTGACAAAATGGTGGGCATGGATGCAAATTTTTGAGACTCTGAGGACACAGGAGAAGTACTCCATTGTGCTAGAGGTGACATTGAGGGTGATGACCCAGGAGGACCACACATTCTTAGCCTAGGCATTCCTACTGCATATGTTGGGATATCCCAACATTAGAGTGCATCGACCTCTATTGACAACATTGATGGAGCGATGGAGCTCAGAGAACTTGACATTCCATCTCTTGACAGGGGAGATGATAGTGACACTAGAGGATGTTTGAAGGATATTGATATTTCCTATCAAAGGGCATTTGAAGTGCAACATACTGACGACCAGTTGATAGGAGTGTGCAAGCAGTTTTTGGGCCACTAGACCTTCTCATCTAAGGGAAGGAGTTGGACATAGATGCATGTTTAGGGATTGAGATGGAAGCATTGCCCTGTATCTCTATGGTCTGATTAGTTGGATCCTCCTGTCAGATAGGAGTGTTAGATTCTTCAACCTCAATATGATTGAGGTTGTTAGGCACATTGTGGAGAGGAGGGAGGGAGAGATTATGGGCCCCTGGTTGATGAGGCATTGAAGAGTGTGCAAGAGATGCAGATCGATAAGGATGAGGCCAGGAGGGAGAAGGATGAGGCTCTCAAGAGATCAGAGTGCACAAAGGCAACACTAGGGGATGAACGAGGATTGATGGAGAGGGTGGAGACAACAAAGGTGTAGGTACAGACCCTGCAAGGTGAGAGGGATACAACGACACAAAGGATATCTTAGCTGAAGTCTCAGATTGAGCAGATGTAGCTATCCCAGGAGGCTTGGGAGTGAGAGAGACACCATATCAATGGGATGAGAGAAAAATATCAGGTGGAGAGGGACTTGGCAAGGGTATAGGAAACAAGGGAGGCCAATGATAGGACATAGGCTAGATATTATATGAGTGCCTATTTCAAAGAGGTGTTTGACCCAACACGAAGAGTGTCACCGTATGTCAAATCAGCCCCACAGATGCCAACACCATCAGACTTAGGGGATACACACACACATGAGGATACATTATCTATCATGAGACACCCCTCGAGGTTGAGGTTCAGTTCCATACTCCCCTCAAAGAGAAAATGCTGACAATAGTGGGTCAATGAGGAGAGGAGGATGCGGTACATGATCTCGATTTTGACAAGTGTAGAGTGGGTAGGTGTATAGGGTAAAGGCTACAGATTATTATGCACAGATTAAAATAGATTGATTGATTTATTCATTCATTCTTTTATTCGTTATTGATTATTGATTTGAGACACCATGATGTGCCAGGTGTAGTCATCTGTATTTGATTAGAGCCCTGCACTCGTATCTTTATTTTATGGATGTTCATGGACTTGGTGATGGAATTTTTTTATGTTTTTGCATGGGCTTTATGGACTTTGATGATGGACAACTATTATCTTTTATTATGGACTATAATGGACTCGATGGACACTATATGTTTTTGATATATATATTATGTGATGGACTTTGATGTGACACTATGTGATTATTATGTGATGTCATGGATATTTATTATGCTCATGTGTATGGTTATGATTATGATGTATGTATGTGATGATGATGATTTATTTCTATGTCTATGTGGATGATATGGATTATATGCATTATGTCTAATACCTTTTGATGCAGGATGTGATGTGACATGACTTATGATTTTATAATGTGCTATGTGATACTATTGTGATTTATGATGTATGCATATGAAATATGATATGAGAATTGATTATGTATGGATAAATAATCATGTATGGATGATGCATTGTAATGATTATTTATGTATGGATGGGTGACATGAAAATGCAATGAAATGTAATGGATGAAAATGTATGATGTATGCATATGTGATCATGATATGGATAGATGTAATAAATGTGATGTAATGCAATGCATGTAGTGAAATGGATGAACATATTTAAAATAATAACCCTAAACAATTGAAAATGATAATGGAAATGGACTTAAGATGCTTAAAATAACAAATCAATATTAATCTAAACAAATTAAGGTGAATATGAAAATGATAATGAAATGGAATGAACTTAAGATGCTTAGAATAAAAAATCTATATTAATCGAAACAACTTAAGATGATAATGAAAATGAAAATGATAATGCAATGGAATGATAATGAAATGAACTTAAGATGCTTAGAATAACAAATCAATATTATTCTAAACAACTTAAAATGATTATGAAAATGATAATGCAAATGATAATGAAAATGGAACGAAATGATATGGAATGAACTTAAGATGCTTAGAATAACAAATCTATATTAATCTAAACAACTTAAGGTGGTAATGAAAATGATAATACCAATGATAATGAACTAATTGGATAATGATAAGTATGATAATGTAATGCATAACGAGATGAATGATGATGGGTGTGATAGTGCACCTATCAAGACCATAAGAATCCTAATAGGATGAATAGGTGGGGGAAGAACATTTGCACAACTAAAATCACTAACCATAGGCTAGGGAAAGGACTTAGATGGGGGAAATGTGATTCAATGGGATGGTAAATGTGATTCAATGGGATGGTAGATGAAATGAAAAACCTAATGCCATTTTGCTATATTAGGTGTAACTAAGGTTAAATTTAGGTTAGGATGATTATATCATAAACAAATCAAACCAAAAGTAAGTAATGGAGTACAAAGGAGAGAACATGAAAATAAAAGGAAAGAGTTTACCCAAGATCTTCAACCTCCATGATTGACCTCCATTACACCTTCTCTATTTTCTGCAATATGATGAGTGCCCTCAGATTTTGTGGGAGCAACAATGACTATGGCCAAGATCTAAGCAAATGTTGAAGGATTTGGATGAAATTCAAGTACAAACTAAGCTCTACATGCAATACAAAAATCTGCAAAATAATAAGGTTAGCAAAAATGACAAGAAGTATGCAAGTATGCAAAAAGTTTAAGAGATTAAGAGATGCAAGAGATGTAAAAATGAGACCAAAATTTCCTTTTTATAGAAAATGCAAATTTGGATGAAGGGCCAAGATTGAAGATTGACAAATGCCCTAGAATCAATGGACAAGATTCAATATGACAACCCACAATTAGGGTTAAGGCAATATTAGGGTGAATTCAAAATAAGTGGACAAGATTTGATTTGAGAAAATCAAATCAAGGGATAAGATTACATGTGACAAGAAGATGTGGCACATAAAAAGAGGAAAGTGGAGAATTAAAATAGAAATTTAAAATTAATTCCCTCAAGAGGTGATGTGGACCTTTTGAATTAAAAACCAATTTAATTCAAAAGTGGTGGGATCATGTGATAGTAAATAATGATTTTAAATTATTTACTTGAAGAGAAATTAGAAAGTGGACAATTTTAAATAAATGATTTTATTTAAAATTAGAAAAAGACAAAGTGGATAATAATTAAACAAATCAAAGAGATTTATTTAATTATAGAAAGATATGGGAAATTAATGACGTATTTAAGTAAATAAATAAAATTTATTTATTTAAATAATCACGAAGAAATATAAAGTGGACGATTTTAAATAAATGATTTTATTTAAAATTAGAAAAAGCCCAAGTGAGGAATAATTAAATAAATTAAGGAATTTATAAGAAGACATGCAAAATCAATGACATATTTAAATAAATAAATAAAGTTTATTTATTTAAATAATCAAGAGGAAATAAAGACAAAGAATAATTAAATAAATTTAAGCATTTATTAAATAATAGAGTGACACAGGGAATTAGCGACGTATTTAAATAAAATAAATATAATTCATTTATTTAAATAGCCAAGAGGAATAACATACATGAATTAAATAAATAATTAGAAATTATTTAATTAATAGTTGAAATTGGACTATAGGACATGATTAAATATTTTAATTATGTTGAGAAGAAACATGATAAGACATAAAAAATGTGGTTTGTGGGTCTAGGCCATTTTTATGTGTCTATATTTGCTCCTCTTTGTCATAATGTAGTTTATCACATTGTGAGAAAGAAAACAAATCAAAAACATGCCCCAATGCAAAATAGGATGAGGAAGGATGATGAGGAGGTAGCAGTATGCCCCCTCGAGAGGATGGTCGAGTTTAGAGAACACAAGTGTGCTCTCAAAATGGATGAGAAGACTAGGGAATGAAGGAATAGAAGAAACGTTAGCATGGAAGACGAGGATGTTAGTGTGGAGAAGGAAATGCAAGTTAGTGCAGAAAAACAAATGCATGTTAGAATCCTTCAATATTTGCCAATGTACTAATAGGTGTTGCTCGAATCATCATTGGCTGGTAAAAATGACACAAATGGATAACAAACACTAGGGTATGACGCAGACCAAGGTGTGCAAGGTCATCCACTTGTAAAACAAACAGTCACAGACAAAGAATGTCCTAACTCATACTAAGGGCCAAGTTGCCCCAGTCTTTTTGTCAAGACAATCCATAGACAATAGTCAAAGAAAACAAAATAGGTCATGAGACATCATCGCACCTCTAAATCCTTCATGGGACATCCTCAAGGTAGCTAGTAACATGACCTAGAGACAAAGAAATAAAAATATAAGACAAAATAGACCAAAAAAATTAACAACCATTTAAAATGTGTTTGCCAATGTTTGATTTTCCAAAGATTGAGTGCATGATAGTTTGACATTTTGACAATTTGAACGGTTTTGATGGGTTGAGAATTCGATGATGTTGATGGTTGGATGATGCCTATTGTTAGGAAGGACACATCCTGAGAAGGCAAATGAGACTTTGACGAGGTCCAAGTACAAGAAGGACACATCTTGGAGGGGACCAAAAAGTGACGAGATTGACATTGCTTTGATAATTTGATTGATTTTGACTGTATGATCGATTGGACTATGTTGTCTAATTTGGACTTAATGATCGATTGGACTATGCTGTCTAATTTGGACTTAATGACTGGTTGGACTATGTTGTCTATTGTCTTGTGTTTGAGTTTGAATATGTCTGACTTATTTGACGTGACAAGTGCTGACTCCATTTGATGAGATTGGCATCGTTTGACTTATTTGACTGATGTGACAAATCCTAATGGACTGACCTAATGTGGCCTTAGGGGTACACCAAATGATGACCTTGCCTATGTAGAAAATGTGTAGAGGCAATGTAGTTCGATGATGATATGGATTGACTGACATGACTAGCTTGACTTTGTTTTTGGGGTTTTTGAGTGTTATACAAATGTTTTTGCATTTTTGACATGTTTTGATTTTTTTGGATTTTGAAGTTGTACAATGTTTTTGTATTTTTTTAGGACTTTTTCTGATTTTTAGGACTTTTTTCAAGACATTTTATGAGGATCAAGACAAATGCATGTGAATGATGCCTACACCCATGAATCCAAGGACGACCATGATCTTGCCACTAGTCAAGCTGGAAACTAATTGACACATGACAATAATGATGACAACGTTGTTTGAGGTGGGAAGGACAAATCCCGAAACAACATGAAGATGATAATGATGTGACAAGAGTATCAAGGTCTACAATAGGGCTAGGAACAAAGCCAAGGAATTTTTGGGATGATGCGCTAGGTTGTGAGATTGTTGCATTTGGAATGACTTCGTTAGGGCTAGAGGGGATGATGGAGGATATTTGGACCATTGACAAGGGAAACCAAGATAGACGATGGATGACCTTGGTAAAAGATAGGAGACATGAGGATTATGTCACATAAGGATAAAGTATGGTCTCCAAGGACTACATCGCATAGGGGATAATGAGGCTATGAAGATAATGACATGATATTTTATGACTAGTGTATGACCAAAGGATGGACATGTCAAAAGTTTTCCAAAGCATGATTTGTGTTTGTGCCTTAGTTCTTTGTCAAGATCAAAGTAGGTGGGAAAATGATAGGGCCTAGGGGGATAGATGGAAATGTCATAAGAAGTGTCATGCAGAGGGTAAGGGAGATGAGACAAATTTCCCCCAAGTGCAATGGTCCACATAGATGATTTATTCTACACATGACACCTGTTTGCTAGGTTTTCATCATGGTACTTATCCAAAGTGCCTATTTGCTAGGTTTTCACCGTTAGATGAAATTTTTCTCTTTGATATTTTCTGATTTTTTTTTTTTATGTCACCATATGCCTATTTGCCAAGTTTTCACCAAGGTGACGATTTTTTCAATTTTTTTTATTTTTTTGTTTTTGTATTTCTTCGATAGCCTTGATGCTTTAGATGATCACTGATTGTGTCGAATCCATTGAGGGTGCTGATGTAGAGACTAGTGCCATGATATGCCAATAATGACCTTTCTGAAGTAGTTGCCTTGTCAAGATCATATCCCTTGCATACAACTGATTGATGCAATTGTGATCCTTTTTTATATGAGTTGGAATTATCATAATACACACATCACGATAGAGTGACATGAGAGTCCTTACATGATAGAGTGCCATGAGATTCCTTATGTGATAGAGTTCCATGAGAGTCCTTATGATAAAGATTTGTTTCCAAGATGCAACGGATTTGTGCCATGGTACTTGTGGACTTTAATTGAGATGTAGGATTATGACAGATGATAGTAGACATGGAAGGGTTGTTTGGATGAATCACTTTTGATTTTCCAAACTTGGATATTGGATGAGGAGATTTGGAATTTTGATTGGGATGGTGTTTGGAACCAACACTTTTAGATTCCTTGCTTGATGACCATTTTGAAGGAGGTGGACATTTATGATATGTGGGAGTCCTCTTGTCTTGTGGCTCCACATTTTGATTTTCTTTGCTTGATTCATTCTTTGCTTGACTTGATCCGTTTTGCTTTGGGATCCATTTTAACTTTATTTGTCCACTTGAATTTTTGTTTGATTCCATGGCCTTTGACATTTGATTTCGAATTTTGGATTTGTAATAATTTTCTTTTTGTTGGTTCCAAATGGAAGGTTTATGTATGTTGGAATGACGGTTTATGGTGTGGATGGAAGGGGTGTTGGCAGCAATCTTATGACAAGGAATATTCATGACACCCATTTTGATGTTTGTATTAGATAAAGTTTCCCCCAATATCGAGGAGGGACCACTAACAGTATTAGATTCTCTAACTGAGGAATAGCCCAAGACATTGATGTCTATAATCTGTCTGAACTTGTACAGGTTCTATAATTCCTTGCTCATGTAGGTCTAGTCATTTTCCTTGATAATGCATGTTCTGAAAATTTCTGTTTACGATGGGGTACTTGTTATTTTGAAAGCAATATGCTAACCCATCCTTATTGTGGAAATCAATGCTCAAAATATTCTCATCTGTCAGAAAGCCCACTCTGAAAAAGATAGATGATCCTAATTGATAGGATGTTGTAGCTTCACTGACATGTTGGACATATTTTTGATTAATATCTTTGGTCTGATTTGGTGACATGTTGGACTCTTGTGATTCTACTGGTGCTTCCAAGTCGATGTCGAAACCATCTTGATGGTTAGTGTCATAGATCCCACTGAATTCAATTATAGCTTGATCATTTGCAAATGTGTTGATAGTAGAAGTCTCTTGTTCTAAAGGAAGATCATCTATGTGTCCCATGGAGGCAAGTGTCTCATTTTGGAAAGTGTCGATATTCAAAGTTTGGATGGGGTCGTCTTCAAGTGTTTGATCATGACTGGCATAGAGGTCAAGGAGTGGATCATTTTGGACTTCTTGATCAAAGATAGTGTCTTGGTCAAAGATGGGGTTGTCTTGAATGACATGATTGGGATGGGGATCTTGACCAAGGATAGGCTCATCTTGGATAACATGGTTGTGAATGGAATTTTGACCAAGGATGGGTGGATATTGTCTAGGAGGACTTCTTGAATTGATTTAAGGATGGGGTCATGGGATGGACTACCTTGATCTTGACATGAAGGTGGTGTTATGATGGCATGCCTTGGGTTTTCATTTTGACATGTATCCTCAAATGTAGACAATGGAATGTGACCTTGGACCAGGATAGAATTTGCATGACTAGATGTATGTTGAGATGGAGCGTCTTGGAATGGATTGGTATATGATGGACTAGGATTGGATGTGGGTAAAGGACTAGGATAGGAAATGGATAATAGACTAGTATAGGATGAAGGACTAGGATAGGACATGGAGGCTTGGACTGGATTGTTAAGTGAAGGAATGTGATAGGATGTGGAAAATTGTAAGGGGTAAACAAATGGTTGGCTAGGATAGGACGGGGAGACTTGTAAGGAATGAGTGGACGAAGGAAGAGGATAGGACGAGGAGACTTGGAAGGGATGAGTGTATGAAGGACTAGGATTGATGGATGGTTGATTTCCCTTGTCAAGGTTAGGGTGGGTAATGAAAGTTTGTTGTGTACAAATGTTATGTATTGTGCTAAGGGATTCATGATATGGAGGGGGAATGGATGGAGGACTAGGACTTATGGGTTGTCGGTAAGAGGGTTAGATGGATGGAGGACTAGGGGTTGTAAATTTTGACTTGGATCAAAGGTATAGTTTTTAGAAGTCCCTAGCTAGTTGGGCTTGACCATTACTGAGAAATTGGCATTCAATTCGATTAGAAAGCATATCAAAGTGGCTTAAAGAAATGATGGTGGATGGCATGAGACTAAGACTATGTTTTGGGATTTTTGGAATAAGGAGTGAAAATGCAATGTGATGAAAGGGAAAGCCTTATGTCAAATGACTTTTAGGAAAGGTTCACTTAACCATTCAAAGTTTGGCCAATGTGACAATTTGGATTGTCAAAGGACTTGTTTGGAGGATTAAGTGACAAGCTGACAAAGTGACAAGGATGACAACGACTAAAAGATTGATTTTTGACTTGGTCCAATGACAATCTACTTTTGAAGGAAAAAGGTTTGAAAAAGTATGGCAAGTTTTCCTATCCTAAAATGAGGACCTATGTTGAAAATGATTGTGAAGTCTAGCAAATGTCAATGCAAAGGTATGACAACCTACAAGTGTAATGGTTGATTGTCTAAGCAATTATGTCTCGTTTGAAGCAAAAATTGCTGAGGGAAGATGTCCAAAAGTAGATTGATGATGTTTGGTATCGATTTTTGATAGAGACTGATTTTTCTCAATGACTCGCAATTGCATCACTTCAAATGACAAATGTGTCTCAGGATCAAATGTGTTGTTTAAGAAAGTAATTGCGTTGTAGAAAGAATAATGTATTACAAAGAAGTCAAATGCATCTCAGAGTATAGAAAATGTGGTGCACAAAGGCAAATGCATTGCAGGATTTAGCAGAGATTATGTTAGATGGTAAATGTGGCATTACAGATAGCAAAAGCATTACAAAAGATCAAATGTGTCATTTTGGTAAGAGAACACATTTAAAATGAGAGATGTAGTGTAGGTTTTAGCAGATGCATTGCACAAAGTGTTGAATGCATTGCAGAGTCTAGTTTCTTGCAAGTTTGGAAAATTTGTGGGTTGTTTCAGTTTGAAGGTGTTTTTCAAGATTTGCAAAAGGTGTTGATTTGTTTGTTGTTTCAGAAAACACTTGGAAAACACATTATCTTTGAAAATGTTTTAAATCAAGCACATAGAAAACAAGCACAATCCTATGGTTGCAAAGACTATATTCTCTGGATTCCACATGGATTTTACTCCAACCACACTTATTCTTAGCGGGTGATTTAGAAGCTTAGCCACATAGGCTCCCCCTTACATTGCACTCACTTATTGAGTCAACCAAGCTTCAAGCTCCCATGAATCTCCCATGATAGAATTTTCACCTCTACTAAGAACTATGAGAATGTGGATGCCTTGGCAACGACCATTGCTACACCAAAGAATAGATAAAGGTTTTTGACTTACTATAACAAGGGTTCTAGTATGGGAATTTCATTCATGAGGGATCATCCATGTGGAAAGAGACCATTGTTTCCCTTCTTGTCGAAACAATCCTCGTGATACTTGAACTTTCTTCAAGTACCCACACTTATATATCGGTTGGAAGTTGCTTGGATTTAGCATGTTGCCGATTGGGCCGTTCCTTGGGGTGATTACTTTTTCCCACTTGGCAGGCCTTTTAAGGATAAAATAATTGAAAGTAAGTACATCCGTAGTTTGATCAATCTTTGCTTGGGTAAACAAAGAGAGAGCACACATGATATACTTAACTCACACTAGCAAGAGTTGTTCATTTTTAAACCCAAATTGAAACGCGAGGGGTGATAAAGTAACAATTTTTTGGTGTTTTTTTTTCTCAAGATCGCACAAAGTTCAAGAGAATTGCATACACACTTAAGAGAATATCACCATACCACAAGACACTTGTTCATTTTAAACCCAATTGTGTGTGAGACAAGCAATGTTTATTTTAAGCCAATGCCATGAAAAAATGCAAGTTCATTTTAAGCCAATGAGTTGTAATGCATGATTGTGTTCTTTTTAGTCTCATGAATGTGCATGCATGTTCATTTTAACTCATGAAATGTAAATGCAAAGTTTTTCATTTTAAGCCCATGAATGAAATATGCAATTTGTTGTAAATTTTAAGACCAAATGAGTGACATATGCAAATTGTGGTTCATTTTATCCTCATGAGTGTAAATGCAATTTGTTGTAAATTTTAAAAATAATGAATGAAATGCAATTTTAGCTCTTCAAAAAGTGTGTTGAAAAACACACAAAATATTTCTTATCCAAAACAAACCAAAAATCATGCAAAACCACAAGTTAGATCTTCTTGATGAAAGCCACACGCTGAAAACAAAACATCAGTAAACCAAAAAAAAAAAAACTTGAATAAAAACAACAAACTAAACTAGTGATAACTTAAATAAAATTTTAAACTATAAAAATCTATGGAAAGCTATGACATAGACCTTCAAAACCCAGAAAAAAGTTTGGCAAAATCCTGCACAACAAAAGTGTTATAAACAACAGAAAATTCGGATCTTAACAACTAAATCTTAAAAAGCTACAAGCACTAAAACGACCATAACTTTCTCAAAACATATCAAAATTTCAAATTGTTTGAAGTTTCGGAAAGTTAAAAACGAGGCCTACAAAACTCAAATAATAATTTTTTAATATTTCATGCGCCTAATTTTTTGTGGTCAAACTAAGATGATGGGATTTTTTGTGAATTCTTGGTTGTAACATGCAAAACAACAAAAACAAACAAATTTCTCTGCAAAATTGTAAAATTGTCGGATTCACCAATATAACTAAGGGTAAATTTAGGTTAGGATGATTAGATCATAAAAAAATCAAACCCAAAGTAAGTAATGAAGTACAAAGGAGAGAACATGAAAATAAAAGGAAAGAGTTTACCCAAGATCTTCAACCTCCATTACACCTTCTCTATTTGCTGCAATATGATGAGTGCCCTTAGATTTTGTGGGAGAAAGAATGACTATGGCCAAGATCTAAGCAAATGTTGAAGGATTTGGATGAAATGCAAGTAAAAACTAAGCTCTACATGCAATACAAAAATCTGCAAAATAACAAGGTTAGCAAAAATGACAAGAAGTATGCAAGTATGGCAAAATTTTGAGAGATTAAGAGATGCAAGAGATGTCAAAATGAGACCAAAATTGTCTTTTTATAGAAAATGCAATTTTGGATGAAGGGCCAAGATTGAAGACTAACAAATGCCCTAGAATCAATGGACAAGATTCAATATGACAACCCACAATTAGGGTTAAGACAATATTAGGGTGAATTCAAAATAAGTAGACAAGATTTGATTTGAGAAAATCAAATCAAGGGATAAGATTACATGTGACAAGAAGATGTGGCACAAAAAAAGAGGAAAGTGGAGAATTAAAATAGAAATTTAAAATTAATTCCCTCAAGAGGTGATGTGGATCTTTTGAATTAAAAACCAATTTAATTCAAAAGTGGTGGGGTCATGTGACAGTAAATAATGATTTTAAATTATTTACTTGGAGAGAAATTAGAAAGCGGACAATTTTAAATAAATGATTTTATTTAAAATTAGAAAAAGACAAAGTGGATAATAATTAAACAAATCAAAGAGATTTATTTAATTATAGAAAGATATGGGAATTTAATGACGGATTTAAATAAATAAATAAAATTTATTTATTTAAATAATCAAGAAGAAATATAAAGTGGATGATTTTAAATAAATGATTTTATTTAAAATTAGAAAAAGCCCAAGTGAGGAATAATTAAATAAATTAAGAAATTTATAAGAAGACATGAGGAATTAATGACGTATGTAAATAATCAAGAGGAAATAAAGACAAAGAATAATTAAATAAATTTAAGAATTTATTTAATTATAGAGTGACATAGGGAATTAACGACGTATTTAAATAAAACAAATGTAATTCATTTATTTAAATAGCCAAGAGGAATAACAAACATGAATTAAATAAATAATTAGAAATTATTTATTAATAGTTGAAAGTGGACTATAAGATATAATTAAATATTTTAATTATGTTGAGAAGAAACATGATAAGACATAGAAAATGTGGTTTGCGAGTCTAGGCCATTTTTATGTG
The DNA here is from genome assembly GCA_007115665.2 of Sequoiadendron giganteum. Lineage (NCBI taxonomy): Eukaryota > Viridiplantae > Streptophyta > Pinopsida > Cupressales > Cupressaceae > Sequoiadendron > Sequoiadendron giganteum. The sequence goes on along the minus strand of CM021105.1, from coordinate 291,997,650 downwards.
TCTACATTAGGAGCACTGATTTTTGCTATAGTATAGGACACAATATACAAGGGTATGAAAAACCAAGGCAGACTAGTTTCCAATGGGAAAGATAAACACAACAAACAAGAAGGCTATCCCAACACCCCAAAAATGCATGGGCTTTAGTCAAACCTGATGTTGGGATAACCACAAACACAAAGGATGCCCCAACATAACACAAGACCACAAGGATCTTGGTGGGTACTACATGGGACAACCAAGAAGACAAGAACAAACAAAAGAGCAAGATATGCCCATATGTTTACTTGTTAAATCACACCATGATATGATGGATCATGGTGACCCTAATGAAGTATAATAGGAAGCTCAAATGATAAACAAAATTCCAAAAGCATCAAAAGATCACAATCAATTTCAAATGTCCTTTTCCATAGGATCAGTAGGTGGATGGGATTGACGTGGTCTAGTTTAGGAAGGATACATCTTATCAATACCAAAGATGGAAGATAGATTAGGTGATCGACATGACTCAAGATACTCAAAACATATTGGACCTCATTATATTGATGACCTTTGTTTTAGGAACCAGCTAAATAGGGACATAATCGACAACAAGATATGACACATCTTAAGGATAGACCTAGGGTCTTGGGGGCTCATCGATTTATGGCCTTGTCTACGTGAAAGCACAAAGGCCTCGTAGTTTGATAAAATACTGATGACTGGCCATGGATAAAAGAAGAAAGGGGACAATGGAGACATTGATGGATGACAAAGACCAGATGGGCAAATACCTCGGGGGCTAATCAAATGATGAACATTGCCTATGTGAAAGCGAAGGGGAAAACTAGTTTGACCAAAAGGACCAAAGACGACCTGGGACCTAAGATGACTAACATGATGGGGGATCCTAGATGAAGAAGTGAGACCGACCAAACAACATGGATATATAGATGACAAAAATTTCATATTCAAGATAAAAGCTCAAGATTTAGGATAGTCGATATGAATCATCCAATGCTCAATCAAAATACACCAAGCGACGAATGACATGATATCGATGGGAGGAGGGGATATGATAGGATGCAAGGATAGGATGGAAGCGTAAAGTAAAATAGGACGCACGGTGGATAATAATTAAGCCCTCTACTAATAGCATCTATTGCTAGGTTTTCACCAAACGTACTTATCTAAGGTGCCACCAGGGGTGGTATTCACCATAGGATGAATTATTTCTCTTTACTATTTTTTGATTTTTTTGTATTTTTGATGATTTTTTACTTTTTTTTTTGTATTTTTCAAGGTAGGACAACTCAACTAACCTAGGTATAAAACTTCTTCAGACACATGATGTTGATAGGATCCTTTAAGGGTTCCCCCTCAAGTGTTGCAAGTCAATATTCCCTAGAACCATATTTTACTATGACAACATAGGGACCCAACCAATTCGCTTCAATTTTTCCCTTCTATTCTCTATCCTATTGGGTGTGTTGATTTTCTTTCAAGACTAGATCACCAACGTTGAATTGGCGGGGACATACCTTTTTTTTGTAGCTCCTTTTGAGTCGATGTTGGTATGCTTAGAGATGATTGTAGGACTTGATGTGTTTCTCATCCAGGAGTTCTAGTTGACTTAACCATGTGAATCAAGTATCTTTATCACCGATCAAATTCTTTAGAGAGATTCAAAGTGATGGGATCTCGACCTCAATCGACAAGATGGATTCGGTGCCATAAACAAGAGAGTATGGAGTAGCACCAGTGGGGATGCAAATGGATGTGTAGTAGGCCCAAAGGGCAAGATTAAGATGGAGGTGCCAATCTCTACCGGTGTTGTTGACCACCTTTTTAAGGATCTTGATGAGTGTTTTGTTGGTTGCTTCTGCTTGGCCATTACCCTAGGGGTAGTGAGGAGTTGAACAACAATGTTGGATTTGATAAGTCTCACAAAGGTGCTTCATATACTAGTTTTTGAATGGTTTAACATTGTCAGTAATGATTATGGATGAGATACCATATCTGCAGAGGATATGGAAAAGGATGAATTTGGAAATCTCAATACCAGTGATTTGGGAAAGTGGCATGGCCTCTACCCACTTAGTAAAGTATTTAATGGTGGTAATGATGAATGTATGACCATCCAATGAGGGAGGGTATATATTTTTGACTAAGTTTAAACCCCATTGTGAAAAGGGCCATGGTTTAATGATAGGTTGTAAATGCTATGTTGGAGCATGGATTAGATCTGCATGTTGTTGAAAAGGTACACATTTCTTCATGAACTCACAGGCATCATGTTCCATGGTGGTCCAATAATATCCTACTATGAGTCCTCTTGGATAAGAATATTCCATTAGAATGAGACCCACATACACTACTATGCATGTCATTTAACGCAATACATGATTTTGATTTGTTGAGATAGTGGAGGAGAGTACCATCATACCCTTGATGATAAAGTGTATCTCCCACAATTCTATATCAAGAGGTGCATTGGATGAATGATTTATGTTGATTACAGGTAAGGTCGGGTGGAAGGATATTATTATGGAGATAGGTGTAAATGTCATGGTAATAGGGTGATTCAAGACCTATGATATCACACACCATCTCATTATGATAAATATTGTATGCTAGGATTAATAATTGCCTGACAAGGAGCTCACAATCTGTTCGATCTTTGGGCATGTCAATGAGGGAGCCAATGGTAGCCATAGCATCCATTGCCTTGTTCTGCACTCTTGGTATCTACTCACACTAGATGTAGTTGAAGCATTTATTGAATTCATCCACCATGTGTTTGTAAGGTAAAATCTTATCATCTTTTGTTTGAAACTCATCATTGACCTGTTTAATGATAAGTTGGGAATCACCAAAGATACAAAGACGAGTGATGGTCCATTGAACTATGATTCTTAGGCTAGTGATTAAGGCTTCATATTCAACAATATTATTTGTGCATGGGAAGGCTAGCCTAAATGACTTCAGAATGTAATCACCCTGAGGGGTGACGAAAAAGGACACCTGCACCAGCTCCATTATGTGTATAAGACCTATCAAAGTAGAGCATCCATTTATTTGATTCATAAACTATAAGGACCCCTTCATAAAGAAACTCGACTACTAATGGATATGCGTCCACTAAAGGAGCATTGACCAATTGATCTACTATCACTTGTACCTTGATTGCTTTTTGGTCCACATACTCTATGTTGAACTCGCTTAGTAAGATAACCCACTTGGCCTTGTGGCCAGTTAATGATGTTCTAGATAATAGGTACTTGAGTGGGTCAACTTTTGATATTAACTTGATGGGGTGATTGAGCATATGGTGGAATAAATTTTGTGAATTGAAAATGACTGCTAAACAAGATTTTTCTATGAGGGAATAATTGAGCTCATAACCCACAAGTGTTTGGTTGATGTAATAGATGGCACATTCCTTTGAGAACTCATCATGTTGTGCTAATAATGCCCCCAGTGTAATTGATGTGGCAGAGATATACAACAAGAGTGGCTTACCCTAAATGGGAGGCATTAAGATAGGTGGATTAGCTAGGTACTCCTTGATCTTATCAAAACCTTGCTGACAATCTGGATCCCATTTGAAGGTTATGTCTTTTCACAAGAGGTGTGTGAATGATTGAAATTTATCAACAAGTTGAGATTGAAGCATTGGATGGATTGTACCTTTCCTTGTACACTTCTCAATCATTTCAGATTGTGAGGTGGGGGCATGTCCATTATTTCCTTAACCTTCATTGGATCTACTTCTATGCCCCTTTTGGATACTATGAAGCCTAGAAATTTACCTAATGTGACGCCAAACACACACTTCATTGGATTCAACCATATCTTATACTGCTCTAACCGATCAAATATTTTCCTCAAGATCGTAGGATGTTCTTCTCTTATCTTGGATTTCCCTAGTAGATCATCAACATAATCTTCCATTATGATATGAATGAGATCATGGAAGATGTCAGTCATCACATGTTGGTAAGTTGTTCCCGTATTTTTGAGACCAAAGGGCATGACATTAAAGAAGGTTCCCTAGGGGGTGGTAAAAGTAGTCTTATGTTGATATTCAGGTGTGATCCTAATTTTATTGTAACTAGAAAAGCCATCCATGAGGGATAGAATTACATGCCCCATTGTAAGGTCTACCAACATGTCGATTTTTGGAAGTGGGAAATCATCCTTCGGGAAAGCTTTGTTAAGATCCCCAAAATCTATACAAATTATGATATTCCCATTTGGCTTGGACATAGGTACTATGTTGGATATCCAATCAGAATAGTCAATTGGTCTGATGAATCCAACCTTTAACAAAATTTCAAGCTCTTTCTTGACAAGTAGGGCTACTTGAGGATGCATTTTTTAGAGCTTTTGTTTAATTGGTTTGGTGTCTGAATGAACATCTAGGTGGTGCACAACCAATGTTGGATCCAATCTTGGCATGTTTGAATAGGACCATGCAAAGTTAATGATCCCTTCCTTGAGCAGGTTGATGATGATGGGATATTCTTCTTTTGACAATCATTTGGCCACATAAGTGATTTTAGGCTCCTGTTTTGTTCCCAGATTAACCTATTGTGTTTCCTCAATCAATATTGAAGTAGATGTTTGAGCTCCAACAAGGAGAATATAAACATCCCCTCCTTCCAGCACCTCATCGAGGTTTTCACTAGAAGATACACCCTTTATTTTTACTTTTTATGAGTCAAAAATTTCCTCAAAGAGGTTTTCACCAAGTGACTCTTTTTTATTTTGTCTCTTTTTACTTTTATGGTTAGGGTGTTCATCTTCCCCCAATCCCATGAGATGTACATAAGCATCTTCTAAAGGATAGATATCTATAGGTGCACTCCCTCATAGGTCTGAATCAATTAGGTCGGGGTGAGGAAGGGAAAGGCTAATGGTGAAGATTGATGTGGAATCGAAGAGGGATGAGAGATCTACATCATCATACAAGATTATGATGGCTTCTTCTTCAGGTATGTCATTAAAGAAATCATTATCCGTATTGACATTATTCAAGGTATTGGAGGATGATGCAATACCCTTTTGATTTTTTTCATAGCGTAAGCCCACACATCTTGGTCGCATAGGTGTCTCAATAGGTTGTAGTCATCATTTCTCTTCTACGCCAAGACCTCCCCCTTGATAGTTATATTTTTTAGCCAACTTTGAAGCATGGGGATAAACCTCTTGGAAATATTCTACGAGGGGAGGTGATGGCTCTGGTTCCTCTCTGTAGACCCATTGGTTGATGTCATCTTCCATTTGATCTTGTAGCATTCCTGGGGATTAGAAGGTGGTAGAGCGTGTATTCTTAGAACTGAGGGTTTTAGTCTTCACTTCTTCCTTTGGTGTTGACTGAGAAGGTTTCCCATATGTGTGATGAGATGGTGGCATTGTTGCCACATTAAGATTCGTGCATATCTTGTATTCCCCATAACCTTTATCAATGATATGGACCTTGGTAATGGTGGATTTGGATGCAATGGATGGAGTGGATGATGTGTTGGATGATGGATTGGAGGATGAAATAGAAGGTGAAGCCTGAGATCTCTCCACTTCTACTCCTGGAAAATATCGGGAGTGGGGAAACGATGCCTCTAGAGCACGACAATACTCAAAAGGTTGAGGATTTGCATGAATGGTTATTTCAATCCCATTGTATGGGAACTTTAGGCATTGATGGTAAGTGGATGGAATGACTTGCATGGCATGAATCCATGGGCGAACAAGGAGAAGGTTGTGTGGTAAAATCTAGATCCAAGATGTGGCATGTAGTTTATTGCACGACTGGGCCAACCTGAATAGGATGAAAAATGATACCCTTTGAGTCCCTCTCTACGTTGTCGTAAGCTTTGGTAGTGATAATCTGATTATCAAGATCAACATGGGTGTATCCTACCTATTTTATAAAATTCAGGGTGCATAGATTGAAATCTGAGCCATTATCTACTAGGACCTATTTCACTTTATGGCAAGCTACAATGACTTCAATGTGGAGGGCACAGTTATGGGATGAGTCAATTGATGGCATGCCATTTTGGTTGAATCCTAGTTAGTATGTGGATGAAAAATGTCCTACTAAGGCTTGAAAGTGGGTATGATCTATATTGTTGGGCACATGCGTATCCTGAAGAGATTTTGTGAGGATTTCTTGGTGAATTGGGAAGACTTAAGCAAATCAAAAATGGATATTTGGGCTGGGGTCTTACCAAGATGGTCAAGAATATTATACTGTGAGATCATAAGAGGTTGTTGGGATGAAGTGGAAGGCCCAAGGATGGATATGCAGGTGCGACATGTAGTAAAATCACATTGAGGGTCTTTCCATTTGATGTGAATCATAGACATGTGTGGCTCTACTTGGATAATGTGTTGGAAAGTGTGCCTCAATCTTACTGGCCTAAACCTCTTGAATGAGCAAATTGGTGAGACTCTTGGAATGTCTTACTGATGAGAAGCTATGTTCTAAAGTTGTATAGAGCGAAAGCCTTTAATTCAAATAATCTCATAATTCCTTTAATAAGTTCGTTTCCATTCCATATAATATCATAACTCCATTCATTAAACTTTATTTAATCCAAATGATCCAAAACAACGACTTAAAGTCGATAAATAGATTCATAATACTTCCATTTTATATTCAAACACATGTCATCTTACACAACATTGATAATAATACAAAAGAAGTTGTAATATAAGTTTACAATTCAAGACTTAGGCATTTTGTCCCCTCAAGCTCTACATTACATAATTTAAAGAATACAATAATACATAAATGAAGAAAACATCCTTTGATTTTTAATCTAGTTTATCTTCAATAATGAAGACGAGAACAAGAATCAGGTGCTTTTTCCACCCAACCTCGAAGCTTACGCTTCTCGGAATTCCTTAGTCATTCAAAGAATACCCGACCCTGCATGAATTGCTTAGCAAAAAGCAGTCGACAAGCAAGATGGAATCTGGTGCATACCTAGTATAACTAGTAATACCACAAGCATTTTCATTTTTCTAATTCAATTAAGAAACAAGCAAGTTTGATACTAGGATATGGTAGAGAGTAAATTCATTCCATCTATTTCAATGGTCCTTAAGTTACTTGGCCAATTAAAATGTCATGCATGACAAATAAAAGCAGTTTTGGAAAAGCAAAACTACACTCTCTAATAACCCATATTCGACACCCGTCCCGAAAGGTAACTTTCCAAACACATGAAATGCACATTCATTTATCAAGCATTCATGGTTCCATTCATATAAATATAATCTTTCACAAGCAATTTAACATAAATCTTGTTTCAAGCAAAAATGGTTTAAATGCAGTATTTTCATCGTTTTAAATCATAAACATCATTAAATTAATATTTAAATCGAGTAATTAAAATAAAAAGAAGAAGGTGTATCTCAAGTATGTAAATTAAATACATATTTAAATAGGCATAAATGCACACGTTCTTTCAGTTTATTTACTCAATTAATTCATTTCCACTTTGAAATAATCCCGTTCTAATTCGTTTTGTCTCCAAATAATTTATATTTTTAATTTAATTGAGTTATTCTCTGTTTTTCACATTTTTAGAAAATAAAATATTAACTTTTCACAAACAAGTTTACTAAATCATTTTTACTTCGGTTTCATAGAAATTTTCAGTTCATTCTAGAAAATCTCAGATTTAACTCCTATATTTTCAAACACATTTAATATACAACAAGCATTTTATCAAAATCATTATCTTTTCTATTTCATTCGTTGTGAAATTTAAATCTATCTATTTTTATTTGGTTTTTCTAAATCTGAATGAAATAAAAGTTTCCTGTGTGAATCTTTTCCAAATCAGAAAAATAAATCAACTGTCTTGAATGTTTTCTATTCAAATTTATCCTACAATTTTTTGTTTCTAACTTGTTCAATGGTTTTTTTGGAAAAACACAGATTGATTGTTTGAAATTTCAACAAAATTTAATGGAAACAGTGATAATTTTAAATAGATAAAAAAAATATGGTGTTGATCTTTTCCTAAATTGATAGAAAAAAAGATCTTCTTTCCAAATCAAAACTAAAATACAAGAATTAGAAAAGAATTTGAACTCATGATTATTTTTATTGTAATTTGGTTTTCAATCTATCTACCTGGCAATTTCCTGAATCTGGAAATTGATTATTTTTCTATCAATTTTATTTTCCTATTGCTGATTGTGATTATCTTTTGTTCTTTTCTTTATCTTCTCCCTGCTGCTCCTTTCTATTGCTTGGGTGAGATGAGGGAAGGAAAGTTTATGTTCTTTCTTTCTCTAAACTCCCTCTCTCCCTTCCTACCTGCGCACTTCCTCTCTACACTGGCCAAGTCCTCTGTTCCCTTCTCCCCACATGCCTTCTCTTCCCCCTGCTTTCCTTGGCACACCCTTCACTTGTCTTCTTCCTTACTGTTGTTCCTTCTTCTCCTTTATGCACGCCTCTTTATCAATTCTTATATGGTGCGCTTCAAGGAAAGGAGGTAACCATGTTACTAAGTCTCCCTTGTAGGTTGTGCCATGAATAGTCTTTCTTGGCCGCGCCTAGCCTTCCATTCATGCGCACGTGGGATGTGGAGGTAATTATTTTAACAACATAAACAACAAATAAAACAATGAAACTCCCTTCCACCTCCCTACTGTTTGGCCGCGTGGGTTTGAAGGCAACTGGTAAAATGAATCTCCTTAGTGTATGCTCATACAAGGAAATCAGCATATGAATATTACCAAATTCATTTCCTCTACTGGTTGTGCCTCCTCTCCAGTAAGATAAAGCCAATAAAATATATAAAAATACTCTTTGTTTTTTGCCTATGCTCAAAAACAGATTTTTACTCTCTTTATCCAATTCGAATTCTCTCCCAGACTGATCTTTACTCATGCAAAGATGTTGGAGTTATTCACAAAGCTAGATCCTCTTTTCGTGTTTGATCTCCAGTCTAAATTTATCAAACTCTAAGTTTTAAATTTTGATTGCCTTCAATCTGGTTGAAAGATATTTTCTTCTATTTGTAAACTGTTGATTTGAATTCAATTCCAATTTTTTTTTCAACGTATTTTTTTTTTCCAATTTGTTTTCAATAACTTAGTTTTGATATTTGATAATGTAAACATTTATATTTATTTTTCTTATTTATCAAATGAGAAAAATAAAAATTACATGAAATAACACTATTTTACATTTTAATAAATTTTCACAATTAAAAGTTTATTCTTCAAATTTGAAATAACAACATTATTATTTTTAACTAATAATAAAATATTGTCACAAGGAATTCAATTATCTAAATAAAAATTAATTTCCTCACAAAATAATCAAATCGATATTTTAAGCAAACATATTATGTTTCACATATATTTGAGAAATCAATTAGACTTATTTTAAATTTGTAAGTATAATCATCACAAAAATATATTAATATAATAACTAAGTGTGTGTGTGAGATTCCATCATCCTCATAAACATCTAATGGCTAAAACGACTCTACCTGATCAATGTTCTCGCCTTCACTCACGTTCACCTGTTCCTGCGTTCACTTGCACTCAAATTTTCATTAGCAATGACAAACCCCAAATTTAATAAAAATGCATTTCAAATCATTTCATTTGCATTTGCATTTCAACTTCAATTTCAATTTAAAATTCACTTTCAATTTTAATTTCAATTTCACTTCAATTTAAATAATCATTTAACATAATAATTAACAATCTCATGATTAATAATTGTATTTAAATAATCGACAAAAATCAATACATGAAAAAGTCCTGAAAGGATCAGATCGGTGTGACCGAAGACCTGTCTCACTGATGGTAGTTGATTGACCTAACTTGTACAGTCGACAAAACACCTTCTTCTCTTGTCCGATGGAAGAAGTTACACCGATGGGTGATCATTGACGAGAGTCTGGCCAATGGTTCTCTATCGGCCTAACCTTGGTGCTCAATGAAGTCCATACACGTTAGACTGATGGATCGAGATCAGTGGGACTTGGGTCTTGTCTCACTGACGGGTGTGATCGGCCTAATCTAAACGGTCGATGGAATTTATTCCTCCCTCGCCTGAAAAAAGTAGTTAGCTCGATGAGGGTGGATCAGTGGAAGTCCTGCCGATGAATGACATCGGTGGAACATACGTTGTCGGCCAAGCTTTTGGTGCTTTCTTTTGATAGTATGAGCTAGATTGATGGGTCTATGTTCGACATGAGTCCTACCAAAGAGATCACCTAGAGGGAACTTCATCGGTGGAACATGAACTATTAGTGGAACATTGGAACACCTCCTCTAAGGCTGAATGTTAGCCCGATGGTATCCATCGGTGTGACTCTGGCTGATGAACTTGAAGGCGAGCCATGTCGAACATAGTGCTGACTTGGTTGAACAAGTTCTGACTGCTGATGTGTTTGATGGTTATTGGAGAGATGTGTTGAGTGGGAAATGGTTTTCCATTGTCTAGTAAGATCGACAATTTCTCTGCAGGGAAATTGAATCGAATTGTTCTTGGCTAGTGAACAAAATCATTTTCTATAAATTTGATCAAAATAAGATTGCAGGTTGCTATGCAACGTACTGTGATAGAGGAAGGTTGCTATTTTGATGGTTGATCGATTCAAAAATTCCATGGTATACATTGTATGCTAATGAGGATTGTAAAGTGTAGTGATTTTGTTTTGTGAAAATTTGATTAGAATATTTGTTGTTGTGAGCTGACATCTATGAAGGAGAGTCTAAACATTGAATGCAATTCAATTTACTGTAATACAAGTGACTTTCTTTGGTGTGGTGGGTTTTTCTCTTGTAAGGGTTTTCCCACGTAAATTTGTTGTCCAGTTCTGTGTGGTTTTCAAATTGTCAATTCCGTTATTCCTGTTAATGTGCATCTTTAATGTACTGTAATTGAAATTGAACCTTTTTTTTGCACTCTTCCCCTTTGAGTTGGCATTAGGAAGGTGATTCCACACCTTTTCTTCTCCTAACAAGTGGTATCAGAACCTGGCCAATTGTATTATCCTCGTGGGTAGGTTTGGTTTTTTGTGTTAATTCTTTTGTGGGAGTCTTGAAGAGAAGACTGCAACCTCTTTGTGGAAGACACTTGGTGACATTTATCAAGGAAATTCCTTGGTGAATAAGCTATTCCTAAGGAAGAAGTTTTACTCTTTGAAAATGGATGAAGGAGCATTTGTGGCTGATCATCTAAATGCGTTCAATATGATCCTTGCACAATTTTCATCTGTTGGTGTAAAGACTGATCATGAAGATCGTTGTATGTTTTTGTTATGTTCCTTGTTTGACTCTTGGGATCATTTAGTAATGGCGATTGGGAGCATGAAAACCACTTTCAAAATGGAGGATGTGGTTGCTTCACTGTTGTCAGAAGAAATGAGAAGAAAGTATTCTAAGATGCTAAAGGAGGCTCTTGCTGTTCGTGGGAGATCGAAAGAAAAAGGAAAGAAGAAGGACAAGAAGTCAAAATCCAAGTAATAGGGGAGATGAAAGTCTCCTGGCAAAAATTCCAAGGTGAAATGCTAGAACTCTGGGCAGCCTGGTCATGTCCATAAGGATTGCAAAGAGGAGAAAAATAAGAAGAAGAAGAAATCTTCAAAAAATGATTCTTCTTAGAGTGATGGTGATTCCTTCATTGCAACCTTGGCAACTTAGGCATCAGATGATGTCTGGCTGATTGATTCAGGTGCGTATTTTCACATGACATCTCACAAAGAATGGTTTTCAAAGTATGAGAACTTTGATGATGGAAAGGTGTATCTAGCAAGTGATTCAACTCTCCAAATTGTTGGTCGTGGAAGAGTCAGAATTTAGTTTCTTGATGGAAAAATTAAGGGAATGGATGGCATAATGCATATCCCAGGTCTGGCTCAAAATTTACTCTTTGTAAGAAAACTTAATGATGCTGGAGTACAAGTTTCATGCTTGAGTGGTGGTTGTAAAATGACTAGAGGCTTGGTGGTGATGGCTAGGGGTACTCGAATTGGTACCATGTACAAGTTGGATGCACATACTATCCAATGTAACAATGTCTCTGGAAAGTCAAGCAAGGCTACTCGTGTAGAGAAGGAGACTGAAGTCCTTGTAGGGGCAAACACTTTGGAGATGAAACTCCCAACCAAGAAGACCATGCTCTGGCATCAAAGGCTAGGCCACATTGGTGAAAAAGGCTTAAAAGTCTTGAAGAATAAAAAATTGGTAGAAGGGCTTGATGATTGTAACCTTGAGTTTGATTTTTTTAAACATTGCATTTATGGAAAGCAACATCATGTTTCATTTTATTCTAGTCCTCATAAATCTTTTGGTGTTCTGGATTATATTCACTTTGATGTTTTTGGTCTATTTAATGTACCTTCATTATCGAAATCTAGATATTATTTTTCTTTTATTGATGATTATTCGAGAAGGGAATTTGTATAATTTCAAAAAAGTAAATCAGAAGTGTTCAGTTGATTTAAAGAGTTTAAGAACTTGGTTGAAAATCAGACTGGTAAGAAAATTAAATGCTTGAGGACAGAAAATGGTGGTGAATTTTGTTCTACATATTTTGAAAGGTATTGCAAAGATCATGGAATTAAAAGGCATAAAAAAACACCTTACACTCCACAACAAAATGGAGTTGCTGAAAGATTAAACAGGACGCTAATGGAGAGAGCAAGAAGTATGTTGAGTAGTGCTGGTCTAGAAAAAAAGTTTTGGGCTGAGGTTGTGGCTACATGTTACTTAGTGAACTGATCTCCCTCTTTGACACTTGTTGACAAAATGCCTATGGAAGCTTGGTCTGGTAAGAAGCCCTATCTTAGATATATTTGAGTCTTTGACTGTGAGGCATATGCTTATGTACTCGATATAAAAAGATATAAGTTGGAAAAAAAAGCTATAAAATGTATCTTCATTGGCTACGACATTGGTGTAAAAGGGTACAAACTTTAGAATCCTATGACTAAAAAGGTTGTGTAAAACAAAAGTGTAATTTTTCGAGAGCTGAAACCTTCTTCAGTAGATCTATAGCTAGAGGAAAATAATGAAGAGAAAAAGGATGTAGTTTAAATACCTCTAACTCCAAAGAAAGAGGAACTACGAATTGAAAGTGTACTTGAATATGAGGAGATCTCAAGCAACTCTGAGAGTTTTGAAGAAAAGGAACCACAACCTCAACCTCTTCCTGTGAGAAGGTCTACACGAGAGAAGCGACAACCTAAAAGGTATGGTTTTTCCATGTTGGATACAAACTGTGCTTATGCTTTAATTACAAATGTTGATGAGCCTAAGACTATGAAAGAGGCAATTAAAATGTCTGATTCAAACTCTTGGTTGGATGCCATGAATGAAGAAATGACATCATTGAAAAAAATAAAACTTGGAGTTTGGTGGCCTTGCCTGAAGGCAGAAAAGTTGCTGCCTATAAATGGGTATTTAAAAAGAAAATCGGTCTGGATGGCAGTGTTGAAAAGTACAAAGCTAGGTTGGTTGCAAAAGGGTATTCCCAAATTGAGGGAATTGATTATGGAGAAATATTTTTTCCTGTAGCTAAGCTGAAATCTATCAGATTTATTTTGTCACTTGCAACATTGTATGACTTAGAGATTGAGCAGATGGATGTGAAGAAAAAATTTCTTCATGGAGATCTTGAAGAAGAAATCTATATGTCCCAGCCTGAGCACTTTGTGGAAAAAGGTATAGAAAATCTAGTTTGCAAGTTAAAGAAATATTTGTATGGTTTAAAACAATCACCTAGAATATGGTACCAAAATTTTGACACTTTTGTCTTGTCTTTGGGATTTGTAAGATCAAAATCAGATCATTGTGTGTACTACAAAATTTAAAATTATCATGTTTTATCATTACACTCTATGTTGATGATATGTTGTTCATAGGAAATGGTAAGACTATGATTTCTAATCTAAAATCTCAATTGTCTGCAAAATTTGAAATGAAAGAACTTGGTGCAACAAGGTATATTATGAGGATGGAAATAACTAGGGACAAAAATAATAGAAAACTTTGGCTCAGCCAGAGTAAGTATGTTAACATTGTTCTGGAGAGATTTTGTATGAATGATTGCAAGCAACTAGTTGTTCCAGTTTTTTAGGAACAAAGTTATCTATTAAAGATTGTCCAAAATCTCCTAATGAGATGGAGGACATGACCAAGGTGCCTTATGCAAGTGCAGTTGGTAGTTTAATGTATGCAATGCTCTATACAAGGTCAAACATTTCCCAAGTAGTGGGAGTACTTAGTTGTTTTATGGTGAATCTAGGAAGGACACATTGGGATGTTGTGAAAAGAGTTTTAAGATATTTGAAAGGTATATATCAGTACACTTTGTGTTATCATGGTAACTCTTCTAAATCATAGAGGTCTGCCATCATTCATGGATATGTGGATTCTGATTGGGCAGAGGACATTGACAGTAGAAGGTCCACCAGTGGATATATTTTCATGGTGAATGGTGGTGCAGTTAGTTGGATGAGAAAGCGATAGACTGTAGTCGCTTTGTCCACTGCGGAGGTAGAATACATGAAAACTACACATGTGTGTAAAGAAGAAATCTAGTTAAAATGTTTGTGTTCTAACATTGGGTTTGATGCAGGGAAGATTACAATTTACTGTGATAGTCAGAGTGCTATTTTTCTGGCAAAAAATCCTACTTTCCATGCCAGGACTAAACACATTGATGTGAAGTATCACTTTGTTCATGACATGGTGGAAGATGGAAATGTAAATATGGAAAAGGTGGATACTCTAGAAAATTTTGCAGATGCATTGACAAAAATAGTGAGCATAGACAAGTTTAGGTGGTGTGCTAGTTCTATGGGCCTTCGTGCCCATGAATCTCAATAGTTTCTTGGTTCTCTTGAGGTGTCAGTAAGATCTTCGTCAAGTGGGATTTTGTTGGAAAGTGTGTCTCAATCTTACTGGCCTAAACCTCTTGAATGAGAAAATTGGTGAGACTCTTGGAATGTCTTGCCGATGAGAAGATGTGTTCTAAAGTCCTGAAGGGATCAGATTGGTGTGACCGAAGACCTGTCTCGCCAACGATAGTTGATTGGCCTAACTTGTATAGTCGGCAGAACACCTTCTTCTCTTGTTTGATGGAAGAAGTTACACCGATGGGTGATCATTGACGAGAGTCTAGCCGATGGTTCTCCATTGGCCTAACCTTGGTGCTTGGTGAAGTCCATAAATGTTGGACTGATGGTGTTAGTTAGACCGATGGATTGAGATCGGTGGGCCTGGGTCTTGTCTTACCGATGGGTGTGATCGACCTAATCTGAACGGTTGGTGGAAGTTCTTCTGCCCTTGCCCGACAAAATTAGTTAGCTCGTTGAGGGTGGATCGGTGGAAATCCTACCGATCAACGACATCGATGGAACATACGTTGCCGACTAAGCTTTTGGTGCTTTCTTCCGACAATATGAGCTAGACCGATGGGTCTATGTTTGACATGAGTCCTATCGATGAGATCACCTAGAGGGAAATTCATTGGTGAAACATGAACTATCGGTGGAACATCAGAACACCTCCTCTGAGGCTGAATGTTAGCCCGATGGTATCCATTGGTGTGACTCTGGCCGATGAACTTGAAGGTGAGTCGTGTCGAACAGATTGCTGACTTGGTCGAACAAGTGTTGACTGTTGATGTGTTTGATGGTTATTGGAGAGCTGTGCTGAGTGGGATATGGTTGTCCATTGTTTGGTAAGATCGACAATTGCTCTGCAGGGAAACTGAATCGAATTGTTCTTGGCTAGTGAACAAAATCATTTTCTATAGATTTGATCAAAATAAGATTGCAAGTTTCTATGCAACGTACTGTGACAAAGTAAGGATGTTGTTTTGATGGTTGATCGATTCAACAAGTCTGTGGTATACATTGTATGCTAATGAGCATTGTAAAATGTAGTGATTTTGTTCTGTGAAAATTTGATTAGAATATTTTCTACTATGAGTTGACATTTGTGAAGGAGAGTCTGAACATTGAATGTAATTCAATTTATTGTAATATAAGTGACTTTCTTTGGTGTTGTGGGTTTTTCTCCCATAAGGGTTTTCCCACATAAATTTGGTGTCCAGTTCTATGTGGTTTTCAAATTGTCTATTATGTTATCACTGTTAATGTGCATCTTTAATGTACTATAATTGAAATTGAACCTTTTGTCTGCACTATTCCCCTTTGAGTTAGCATTAGGAAGGCGATTATGCACCTTTTCTTTTCCTAACATAATGCACATAACAATACCGTCATAATTATAAGGTGTAGCTTTATAATTGATATTATTAGTGCTATTATTTTGGTTGTTATTACTGGACCCGAGATTTGAATTTGAGGTACTAGGACCTTGATTGTGCTTTGGGAAGGCATTATGGTATATTTGCAATTGCGCATTGGATGACGAAGCCTAATTTTCATCCACTTCAATATCACCTTGATCTATAAGTGTAATTAGGGAAAATCAGATATAAAACTAGAATAACAAGATATGAAAACCCTAACAAGCACAATAGAGCACACACTAGCATGAAAATTAAAATAACAAACGAATGCAAAGCAAACCGATCTCCAAGCTAGGTTTGATTTATCTCCATTGCTCTTCTCCATCTGCATGAGAATGCATGATTTTGAAGGTTTGAATGTTGATATGTTGATTGCTCAATTTTGCAGCATAATGATAAGATGATGATAATAGAAGAAAATAGATAGATAGATAGATAGATAGATAGATAGAAATTTTGGCAGAGTAAGGATGCTGAAAGAGGATCCTCCAAATGAACTGTGAAAGGTTTGATTTATAGGAGAAGGCTAACTTGATTCAATGGCCAAGATTAAAAGTCAAATTTGTGACATGTATGGCTAGGATTAAAAGTTTATTTTAGTGTCTATGATGCACATTAAGTGGATTATGACATGAGACCAAAATTAGGATGTGAGGAAATAAGTGGGATTCTATTCTTTATTTTGGAAGAAAAGATGCTTATGACACACAATGAATGGGGGTAGAAATAAGATGTGAGTGGGAATCTCATAATTTAAATAATAAAATTATTTAAATTATTTATGCATGTGAAGGGTTGTAATCATGTGACACATGTTGCAATGTGGTAAAAGTGAGGGATTAATTCAAATATTTAATTTGAATTATTTTGAGACATGTGAAGGGGAATTAATTAAATAAATGAGATTTATTTAATTAATTGGGAAGGTGATTAAGTGGAATAAATGAGATAAGTGGGATAGTGTAATAACCTAGGGTAGAATATTACAAGATGTTTTATAAGGTCATGTATCGACTAGGTAACGTTATGACATGGACAATTTTGGGTGTCTATATTTTGCCCCTCTTTGAGATGATGTTCGAGATGGTGAAATTTATGTCGAGTAACATCATTTCAAAGAAGCAAAGGTATGGATAGATGAAAAAAATATGATGCCCCAACCACTTGAAGAAGTGAGGAGTATGATGAATGAAGGAAAGGGATGATAGAAGAATATGATGATGCAAAAGATATGAAGAAATGAGATGATGATATAGGATATGATAATGATGATGATGCCCCCTCGAGAGGATAGGTGGGTTGCATAAACACGGATATTCTCTCAAAATGAATGAAATGATAAAGGAGGGATAAGATGAATGATACAAGATAAGAAGTAGATGAAAAAGAATTATGCTGTAATAAAGTGAGCAATCATATGTTTGATATAGAACTAGACATTATGCACCAAGGTATAAGGACCAAGGTGACGATGTGTCTCGTGCCCCAGCATAATACAACCTTGTCTAGATACAAGATATGAATATTAGCTAGGAGTGATTCAGATTTGATGCAAATGCAAATTGAAATGATAAAACACACAAGCAAGCAAGCATGCACAAATGATACAAAAACAAACAAGGTATTGCCCCTGTCAAGCTGTAAACTGATGATTAATTGATTGACTGATGATGATGATAGTGTTGTCATTGTGGGGAACGATATATCCCTAGATCAACACAAGGATAATTGATTGATTGATTGATGATGATGATAGTGTTGTCATTGCGGGGAACGATATATCCCTAGATCAACACAAGGATGATTGACTGATTGATTGGGTTTACAACAAGATTAGGATCAAGACCAAAGGATGTGATTGGATAATTTGGCAAGATTGATTAGCTTCGTTGGTATGGATTAAGGATTGACTTGCATTTGGATTATTGCTTGGAAGGATTGAAGATGCTTGATTTGAAGATTTGGATGATGATTGTTGAATTAAATTGAGGAATAATTTACTTGGAATGATTTTGATTGATTGGATTGATGAAGAAATGATTTGATTTGATGATAATGATTAGATTGATTAGAAGAATGATGTTTGATTAGAAGAAGAATGATTGTGATGTGATTAGATAATTTGATGAAAAAATTGATTTGAAGAAGTTGAATTGATGCGTTGAAGTGATTTGGTTTGATTTTATTGCTTGGATTCTTGAAATGTTTTGATTTTTTGGATTTTTGTTTTGATTTTTTTAGATTTTTTCGAAATGTTTTGATTTTTTTGGATTTTTGGAATATTTGATTTTTTTTTGGATTTTTGGCCTATGTGTGATTTTTTTGGATTTTTGAAATGTTTTGAGATGTCAATGGATGACAATTTGGGTAGCCTTTTTGCTAGATACCAATGACAAGGGAAAACCAAGTCTAGGTGCAAGGAGATAGGTGGGATTGATGGATGAAAGGGTGGGTGATAGGATAAGGGACAAAAGGCTCATGATAGATGGATCGATAAAACAGATAGGTCATATTGAATGGAATAGATGTATGCATCATAAGAGGGCAAGGATGTGATCTCCAAAGACTATGTCGCATAGGAATAACATGCCCCATTCTAGGTACAATACTTAGGAATTTTCATGGCAAAGGTCATGACACTAGGATAACGATAGGCTTGTTTGGAAAGATGAGGTATATCAAAAGATATCCAAAGCATGTTTTAACATTTTGCCCCATATTTTTATCAAGATCAAAAGGAGGAAGAGAGGATGAATGGACTCAATATGATAAGTATATGGGTATGATGGATAAAGATGGTAGGATATAAGATGGTAAGATACAATATGATAAGAAATGACATGATAGGATAGATAGTGCAGATGAGACAAAGTGCCCCCAAGTGTAAGTGGCATAGAAGATCAACCTACACATGATGCCATGTTTATCAGGTTTTCATCATGGTACTTATCCAGGGCACCTTTTTACAAGGTTTTCACCGTTGGACGAAGGGATTTCTCTTTTCTTTTTCTTTTTTGATTTTATTTTTATTTTTTTAATTTTGGATAGAAGGGGAATATGGATAGGAGGGACTCAAGTGTCTAGTTCCATGAAAGGTGATAGTCCCACTAGAGATGGATGTTATCGCATGGACCATGTCAAGTGTCATTATGCTCATAGATGTTGGTAAGGGATGACATGAAAGGGAGATGGAGTAGGTAGATGATGGATTATGATGTGGATTATGAAGGGATTGATGGATTATGATGTGGATTATGTAGGGGAGATGAATGGGAGGCTTAGCCAAAAGCATGGACCATAGGAAGGTGATGAGGGAGGTATGTAGGATAATGAGTGAAGGGTGAGGAGATGGAGGTATGTGGAATTGTTGTGAAATGGAAGGGAACCATGACCAATGGTTGCACACATTGTGATAAACATTGAAGATTTTAATGTGGAGGAGGTGTAGGAAGCAATGAAGATGTTTTCTTAGGAGATGGGTGATGAAGTGCTTTAGGTACCCACATAGATTTAGTATTTTTATGACCTTTATTTTTCTTGCGGGATGGAATATGAGATTCTTGAATAGAGTGGGAATGTGAGGTGGAAGTGGATGGTTGGGATTTTTGAGATGTAGATGCCTCGTTTGAGTTGTTTTCCTTTTTCTTAGGGACCCAAACCATTTTAGTTTTGGCATTTTCTTTTGGAGGTATGGGCTTATATTGATTTTTGGATGGATTTTTCTTTGATTCTTTGATTTTGTGTCCTAATGCATGAGGAACCTTCATATTTTTTGCTTTATAGATAGAGGTATCAAAATTTTTGCATTTGAATCCCATGGGTATGGTGGAATGAGTGGAAGCTTTATGTTTAGACAATGTGTGCATTGATTGGTCATGATTAGGATTTTTAGAGGATTTATGGATAGGTGGATAAGGGGATTGGGTAATGAGGATATTAGGTGTTGGGAGTAGTGGAGGTAGATTACATGGATGGATATTAGGATTTGGAAGCAATGGTGGCAAAGTTGATGGTGGAAGGTGTACAGTCACATGCTTTTGACATTTGTAGGATGATGGATGAGGGATGGCAA
The DNA here is from genome assembly GCA_007115665.2 of Sequoiadendron giganteum. Lineage (NCBI taxonomy): Eukaryota > Viridiplantae > Streptophyta > Pinopsida > Cupressales > Cupressaceae > Sequoiadendron > Sequoiadendron giganteum. Next base: position 291,977,287 of record CM021105.1, on the reverse strand, counting down.
CATATTTTTTAGGCATATGACAGGATTTATGGTGGAAAGAGGACATAGGATGGATGGAGGAAGTACCAACATCTTTATTTTGGTGTCCTTGGGGTGTATATCCAAGGCCATAAGAGTGTGGAGGGACCTTGACATGGATTGGCTCCAAAATACCTTGTTCATGAAGGCCTAAACCTTTACCTTGGTAGTTCATGTTTTGAAGCATGCGATGGACAATGGGACTAGGTGTGCTTTGGACACTAGACTTGAGTTCATTATTAGATGGAGAAGGTGAAGTGGATAAAGGTTGTTGTTCTTCTAAGGAGGAACATTCATGAATAAAGATGGATAGACCAATAGGACATGTGGATGGATTTGAAATGAGGTTGATAGTGGATGTGGAAGGATCATTAGGATCTTGATTATGTTCATTTAGATCCACACTAATGGTTTGATCTTCTACATTTACTTGGGAGGCATGTGTCTCAACATGACAAGTGGATAATGCAAGATCATGGATAGGACTAGGTAGGGGGTATATAGGAGCAATGGAGGTGTTTTGCTCATGGATAGGTGAAGTGATAGGATCTTGACCATGGAATGCATAAAGTTGGATAAGAGGATCATCATGGCCTTCTTGATCATAGGTAGGATCTATATCATAGAGGGAAGATTCATCATGAATATGAACAAGTCTGTTATGAGTGGGATCATTAGAAGGGCCTAGATCTTGATAAGAGTGAGAGGTTAATGTTTCCTCATGCTTAGGATAATGCTCTTGACATAGCTCTTGGATTTGAGTGGAAATGGAAGTGGAAGGCTCTAGAAGAGGCTTGTTATGATTTTATGATCAATAGGTTGTGGACCACATGATGGAGTTGGAAGAATAGGCATGACATTCAAAGATTCGTTGGTAAGCTCATTAATGGGTGCTTGACATGGGGATGGTCTTTTCCATGCTAGTAGTCTTTGGAGAAAATCGTTAAATGATTCTTTGGTTGATGGATTATTGCTTGAGAAGTTGGATGGTGGTGTTGGTGTAGGACTAGTATGCTTTGAAATAGACATTTTATTAAATGGTGATGGAGGACTAGTAGACGGAATGGTGTATGATTCCAAACTTATGGTGGTATTTCCCTTGTCAAAAGTATCATTAAGGTGACCTAAGATTTCTACAAAGTTTTCATCATCACTAAGATCTACAAAATTCTCATCATCACTAGGAGAAAAGTTTGACCCACCTTGGAGGATATATGGTTTTGGATTATCTTCATGATTAGGTGAAGGGGCTCCTTGAAGTATGACCTTGGGCTTGTGACTAGAATTGTTAAGGATTAGGACCATTTTAGCAAGTGTTTGACTAGGATTGGGGTGATGATGATGATGAAATGATTAGATTGAATGACTTGGATTGATTAGGATGAAATTGATTTGAATGTGATTAGAAAAAAGGATGATTAGGATGATTAGAATGATATGTTTATGTGTAGGTGTTTATAGCTTGATATGGAAATTTTCAAACAAATGATTACATATGTACACACATGAATCACACATGCAAGACACATAATCAAGTTTAAATTTGAAATTATGAATGTGATGATTAAGCACACACTTGAAGAAGACACATCAACAAGTCCTAGAACTAGTCAAGTGGGTACGGCCAATTAGGTCTTAAGCTAGGATGCACGAGGTTGACTAGGGATAATTTGAAAGAAAAATCCTACCACATAGCCGAGAGAAAGGGGTAACCCACCCTTCACCTTCACTTCCCAAAGGTATAAAGTTCTTTGGGGCTTAGCCAAGAGTGATAAGATTTTAACTCTCAAAGAAGCGTGTCTTTCGATTCACACTTTGATTGAGGTCATCCCTAGGGGTGATGAAATCCCCTAGCAGGCCTCCTATGAAGGGTTTGACAAAAGTGAACCAAGTGAGGTGTTTTTTATCACACACACATTTGATTCACACTAGCAATTGTCAATTTTTCTTTAGAAAATTGAAATGTGTGTAAAACAATTCAAGCGCTTGTTTTTTTTTAAGCCCAAAGCCAAAATGTGTGATGACAGACAATGATTATTTTTAAGCCCAATTTCAAAGTGTGATTGTAAACAAGATGTTCATTTTAAAGCTCCAAATTGAAGTGTTTTGCAAACAAGATTGATTGATCAAATGAGAGATAAAGATAATAGAATGAATGCACCCGAAGATTTTTGCTTTCCAATCTGATGTGTATGACTGATATTGCTGCTACTATAGCTCCTTATGATCACCTACAGAATAAAAAAAATGATATTATAATGTAGCCATAAAAAAAAGTAAGCTCATCAGATAATTGCAATTTTAGATACATGTTTATAACATAGCCAAATTAGATTCGATTATTTGAAGATGTTATGGATCTGAAAAATAAAAAACCAAAGAAGAGACCCTTGCTAATTTTCTGAGAGCTTTCCAGAAATGTAAAGAAATCAGAAAAGTTCTTTGTTTTGCACTAGAAAATGCGGATTTGTGAAAAACGTATAGAAAACAAAAATTTGATTATTTCGCATTATATGTGACTTCTAAATTAAATCTGTAAAACTGAGACCCCCATTAAAATTCCACGGGCTTTTAAAAAATGTAAACATTTCTGGAAAATTCGTTGATTTGTGGCCAGAAAGGTGATTTTATGAAAAAACATAAAATAGTGATAACTCCTAAAAAAATGGTGATAACCCCTCAATTTATTTACTGTAGTCTATTGAGGTGATTATTAAGCTTCTGCGAAAATATTGTAGAGAAATACGCAGCCATCTGAAAGATATGATGAAATTTTTAAAACCTCAGGTTTCATCCTGAAACTGGTAAATCTGCAACAAAAAAACAAAAAAACCTGCAAAAAACAAGCTAGATCAAATGATTCACATCGGGTTCACCAAATGTAGTTAGGGAAAATCAGATATAAAACTAAAACAACAAGATATCAAAACCCTAACTAGCACAATAAAGTACAAACAAGCATGAAAATCAAAATAACAAGCAAGTGCAAACCAATCTTCAAGCTTGAATTGATTTATCTCCATTGCTCTTCTCCACCTACATGAGAATGCATGATTTTGAAGGTTTGAATATTGATATGCTGATTGCTCATTTTTGCAGCATAACGATAAGATGAATATGATAGAAGAAAATAGATAGATAGATGAAAAGATTGAGAGAAATTTTGGCAGAGTGAGGATGCTACCAGAAGATTCCCCAAATGGCATGTGAAAGGCTTGATTTATAGGAGAAGGCTCATTTGATTCGATGGCCAAGATTAGAAGTCAAATTTTTGATATGTATGGCTAGGATCAAAATTTTATTTTAGTGTCTATGACGCACATTAAGTGGATTATGACATGAGACCAAAATTAAGATGTGAGGAAATAAATGAGATTCTTTTATTTACTTTGGAAGAAAAGATGCTTATGATGCACAATGAATGGGGGTAAAAATAGGATGTGAGTGGGAATCTCATAATTTAAATAATAGAATTATTTAAATTATTTATGCATGTGAAGAGTTGTAGTCATGTGACACATGTTGCAATGTGACAATAAGTGAGGGATTAATTCAAATATTTAATTTGAATTATTTTGAGACATGTGAAGGGGGGAATTAATTAAATAAATGTGATTTATTTAATTAATTGGGAAGGCACGATTAAGTGGAATAAATGGAATAAGTGGGATAATGTAATGACTTAGGGTAAAATATTACAAGATGTTTTACAAGGTCTTGTATCAACTAGGTAATGTTATGACATGGACAATTTTGGGTGTCTACAATAAGATCTTTGATATACATTTATAGTCCTTAATATTTATTAGTGGAGCGACCTTTGATCTTGTGATAATCACAATACTCATTTTCCCTATACCAGGTGGGTTTGGGTTTTGACTCATCAAAAGGTTTTGTGATAGGGTAGGTAACTACATAGTTCGCTTGAAGCAATCTCTTGAAAATAACATCTAAAGATTCTCTGAAAGGAGTGAAGGTACACTTATTATTCCCTTGGGTGGATTAATTAAACTATGGAGGAGGATGAGGTGCAACATATGGCACAAATATAACGTTGGAGACCAATTGTGGATTGGGCAAGTAGTGCGATCTTTGTGAAGTTTTAGCTACTTGGACATGTTTAGTGTCAGTGACACTATCATTGACAACATTTTTGTTCTTGTTCCAATAGTGGAACTTGTCCCCGGATTTCTTATCCTTATCTTGCTTGAAGATTTTAATTTTTCCTTTGGAAATAAGGGCCCTCTCGATGGTAGTACCCTTCTCGATGACCTCTGAAAAATTTGTTACACAATGGAGGCATAGGTTATGGGCCAATTCAGGATGGGGGTTCGCCACAAAGATGGTTACCAAATCCTTCTCATGGAGATTGGATTCTATCCGACTAGCCACAGATCACCACCTTTGTAGATAACCTAGAAAAGTTTCTCCTCCACGTTGTTCGTCTTTTAGAAGATCTAGGGTGTCCAAGTCCTTCTCCATATTGAAGGAGAAGTGTGCAACGGAATTTTCTGACAAGCCCGCAAAGGAAGAAATCAATTGTTTTTCAAGACCCATGAACCAGTCTAGAGCTTGCCCCGTTAGGCTTCTAGGAAACAATCACATGAGATAATTGTCATTATACATGGCTTCCCGACAATAAGTGTAAAAATCCTGTAAGTGGTTCCTTGGATCACTGCTTCCCTTGTATTTATTGAATTTAGGAATTTGAAAATGATTAGGGAAAGGGATAAGTGAGATGGATGGATCAAATGGATAAGGAAAATCTCCTCAAATTTAAAAGAATTCTTGGAGGTCCCCGCTTGCAAGTCTCTAAGGGCATCTTTCATCTCTTCCCACTCCTTATTGACTAGTACTGATGAGGAAGGGCCTACTTGATTGGACTGATCAAAAGGATATTTTTCTAATGGGATGAAGATGAAAGTGGAATGGATTGATCATATGATGGCTTAGATGGATATGAAGGAACCTGATGGTATTGGCCAACATATGTGGATGGAGGGTTAGTGTAAGTTTGTTGATATGATGGTAGGGCTTGGTAGTATGAGGAAGAGGCACCCTTCTAATATGATGGTGGTTTTTGGTAGTAATATGGGTTGGATTGGTAGTTGTAGGTAGATTTTTGTTGAGGAGTGTATGATGGTTGTTGTGGGTTGGATTGGTAATTGTACATAGTTTGTTTTTGGGAAGCATATGCAGGCTATTGTGGATTGGATTTTTGGTAATAGGTGTATTGTTGGGATTGTTGGGGACTAATGTGAGACGACCGCTGCTAGGATTGTTGTGTCTAGGATGACTATTGCTTAGGTTGTTGTGGAGTGTAGTAATAGTAATTGGGATTAGGGTTGGATGTAGTGGCTTGCAGACAATAGGTACTTTGAGGATGATATAAATACTGGGTAGCAAGGTTTCCTAGGGTTTTTTGGGAGGATTGTTGTGATTACGTCGAGATTTGTGAATGCTGAGGGAGTTGCTGGTAAAGTCGTGGTTGTTGGTGAGGAGACTGAGATGGGATTTGAGGTTGCTGAGAGATGACTTGCGATTGATGGGGAGGTTGTGAGGGATTTAGCTGAGGCTGATGTAGAGGTTGTTGTTGATGTTGTTGTGGGATTTGGGTTTGCTACGGATTACCTTATGGTTGATGTGGGGGTTGTGATGGATTACCTTATGATTGATGCAAGGGTGGTTGTTGAGGCTATAACGGGATGATAGTGTGATGTGGAGGTTGAGATATGGTTTTCTATGATGGTAGACTACCTTGAGGTGACTGTTGGGATGTAAAAAAAGGTGGAGGTAAGTTTTATGTGGGTGTGGGACTAGGAGGTGGAGGTGGCACAACGAAAGGGTTATAAAAATTTCCCCTAGTATTTTGAGGTAACTGAGTCGATTGATGTGGTGGAAGAGGTGGTGCAGATGGTATGGGGATTGGACCTTGCAGAACATTGATGCTTATCAGATTGGAAAGATCTTGCGACATACCAAGATCAAGAGGATTGTTAGGATTGAGGCCTAGGGTATTTTTAGGATGATGTACAACACCCAATATCGAAATCAGAACGTGGGTGGAAAGAGGCTGATAGACCACATCATTACCAATCTTGGTTGGTACCATGTGTCTTGTGGCGTGACTAGGGGAACCCGTGGAATTAATGAAAGGGGATTCAGGTCTTGCAATAAAGTGGGGGGTGTGATATTGACATAATTTGATAGCTCAAAATTAGGTGGTGGCTTGATACCCTTCATGAGTAAATTGGCAAGAATCTTGTCCCCACACTCATCGAGAAGACAATCTGTCATTTGAAAATTAGTAGGATTGTTAAGATATTCGTCAACTATGAGCTCAGGTTGGTTAACCATGCTCTCTTTAGGAGTAGGTTGTACAGGGACTTCAATATTGGATTGTGACGAGGCACCATTGGTGGGTTGATCCTAAGGAGGCTGAGACTAAGCACCTTCAGGCTATTGTTGTTCCATGAGTTTCTTTTCCCATAATCGAGTAATGGGCATGAAAATATAAAATGGCTAGTTGACTAGGATGACACTATTCCTTGAGATGCACTTAGATGATGTCCTAGATGATGACTAAAGGGATTTCTAAGATGATAGATTGATTGATTGGATGATCGATGGGATGATTTGGATAGTGGATTAGATTGGATTTTGATGAGATTGATTGATTAGGTCACATAATTTATAGGACTAGATGATTGATTAGGTTAGGTTGATTGATTGGATCAACTCTAAACTATGATCGGGGGCTTAAATTGATGATTGGATTATAAAAGGATGATCACGATATAGAATCTACCTCATGATGAGAGGATATTTATAAGGCTACCAAGGATTAATAACTTAGGATGGATGACAATCCCAAGTAAGAGTGGATGATGTCGATTAGGGTTAGTTTCCTAGCCCAATTGGATAAAATCCCCCTAAAACAAAGTCTGAAGGATTCAGATTGATGAATTGATGATGGATATGCAACCTAAGGATTTCCTAAGATGCACCTATGTAATTGGATTCAAGATTCGAGGAATTTTGAAAAATGCACACGAACTAAAATGATGATTATAGGGAGATGGATGAGGATTAAAAAAATTTGATCACATGAATAGACTCAGAAAACAACAGGATTTCAATGGTTAAGATGATTAACTCTCATGAGTTTTGTATGGGAAGCGCATATGCCTCTGTGTATAGAAAGATTGCCCCTCCAGGTGACGATATCATCTATCTATGGTATCTATGGTCATAGAAACGCCCCTTCGGGTGACAAGTTTTCCCTTGCAGGTAATAGACTCACCTCTGTTGATGACGAGATCACCTCTCTAAGACAAGTGGGATCGCCTATGTCTTGAATTGTATAGACAGGACCATGAGATCACTGAAAAGGATAATGAGTTTGCCTATTTCCTTGAATGTATGGATAGGGATGGTATGGACTGACGTGAGATCGCCTCTGCAAATGACATGATCACCTATGTTAGGGGATGTATGGATAAGGGATAAACATATGAGACACATGATCACCCTTGCAGATAACATGATCACCTATTTAGGGAATAGCCAGGAAAGGATGACATGGATAGGATACAGATTCACCTATGGAGATGAGATTATCACCTATTTAGGGAACATGAGGATTCAGGGTCGACAAACTAAGAGACCCATAGGAAAATTCACCCTTGACAAGGATGAGTTCGCCCAAAAGGATGACCTAGACCAAACTTAGGATGCAGAATCGCCCTTGTTTAGGGAAAGATTGCCTGTCCATAATACAAGTTTTCCCTTGTGAGAAGAAAACTCACCACTGAGGGTAGGGTTTGAGTATGGAAAAGGACAAAAAACAAAGGGTTAGACTGACTCAGACTGATGAAAAGCACTGGTATCGCACAAGAAAACACTCCATATAGCACAAAACTAAGACTTAGTGATAAGGGTTTACAAAATTGATGTAAGCCCACCACCTTGAGGGGAAACCCCAAGGTTAATACTCCATGATACTGGGGTGGTCCTTTTGATCACCCTTTCTCATGAAGGAAGATAGCTAGAGATCTAGTTACATAGGGACATCAACAAACGCCATGGGTTCACCTTCTCTCTCCCACTCGAGGACTATTGTAGTCCACCACAAGGATTTCTATCTCAACGCAAGGGAGTACGTGGTGAGTAACTTTAGGGTATGATGTGCATCTCTTTCACTACAACAAGCCATGACTAAAACACAAATCTCTATCTAGGCTGAACAAGGCTATCTTGTGCATCCTCGATACACTAGGAGGGTGCATGAGGCACAACCGTGAACACTAGCCCATCAAAAGCGTGGATTAGGAGCCCCAACGAGGTACTAGAAACTTGAACCAACCTTGCACGTGTTATCTAGGTATCACACTAGCTTTGACGATTCACTAGACGTGACGTGATTGGATTGGGGTACAAATTTCATCCTCCCCCCTTTATATACCCTGCTAGTAACACGTGGTTGGAATCATCCCCTGGGTGATGAAATCCCAAGTAGGTCCCACTAAAGGAAGGAAATACTAGATGCTTTGGCTGGTCCCCAGGCCCGCATGTAGCGCAAGGGGAGAGCTTAGATGCACTAGCATTTCTTGGGTAGACTGGATTGGACTAGAAAAATTATGATTTCTTGTCACCTACGATCACTGAAAGGTGCAAGGAGAGTGGATATGTCAAAAATTTGTTCCCAAACACGACAAACAAGTTAATTGACCCTTTAATTAATCTATGTGTGCCTAGATTAGTGTGAAAAAGACAACATACAATTAACTAAGGGGTGCTCGATCGATCATCCTACAGCAAATACGTCAGTAGTTTTCACCACCGGTCTTAGCCAAACATAGGGGACAAGCTGCACAAATTGTTATTCAAATACCACAATCATAGGCAAACGATTTAGTTGGTCAATACCCAAAACCAAAATCAAATTGTAGCTCAAATTGAAAAATTAAAGGGTTTTGGATTACCACAAATTCGCACCTACGGTAAACGAATTCACCCTTGCCTATGAGGCAGGATCGCCTATCTACTAGACAGGTAGGAATGCGATCACCTTTTGGATGGAGGGGTGGATGCAATTTCACCTCTAGAATCGAGCAGGTTCACCTCTGTGTCAATCAAGTTCACCCCTTTCTTGGCTTTTGAACGTATTTGCCTCTATACTCGATAATCTGGATCGGTGGATGTGAGTTCGCCCTTTTTCTGGAAGGGTGAGAGCATGTTTGCACCTTTTCCAGAAGGGCAGGAGCGCATTCACCTTTTTCCAGTGTAGGTACACCCCTTGGTCAAGCAAGTTTGCTCGTATGGAGGCGGATTCGCCCCCTGTGTGTAAAACCCAAACTTGCAAAATTTAAACAAGCATAAGTAAAGTAGACCTGTGACGTGGGTCCCACTAGGCATGCCAGAAATGTGTGCAAAGTGTTTTACCTACCCTAAGATGCAAAAACTAAACTAAATGCAAAAGAAAAAAACACAAAACAAACACTCAGATTAGGCCTAGTTGAATTCAAACAAAGCACAATAAATTGGAACCTTTTACCTTGTTCAAATTGTTAGTTTGGTTGGCCCTTATTGATGTTCAATTTGTATGCTCCTTTGTTGGAAAAATGGCTCTAAATGGTGCTCAAAATGATTCTATGGAGATGAGGATTGCAATGATGCAAATGGGTATTTGGATGGATGCAATTTGATAGCTCAAAATGATGCAACAATGGTGAGGGCTTGAAAGTTGCTAAGTTTGGATGTTTGAGTTCTTGAGAGTGTGATTGCCAAAGTGGATTTTTTTTTCAAAATGGAGACATTTTCCACCATTTTTAGGGGAAGTTCCCCTAAGAAAATGGATGGTTAGGATTGATCCATGGTGGAGAAGATCAAGGGTTAGGGTGAGTTGAGAACTCACAAGCCCTCACAAATGGACATATGGCGGATGAGTGGGAAAAAGGGGAGGTGATGTGGAGGTGACATGGAGGTACTTTGATGTACCTTGGGAAGGGACAAGATCTCCTCATAAAGGAGGTCCTTGTCCACACATGCTTGAGAGGACATGTGGGGAATTAAAAATTCCTCACAAATCCTCATGGGGATGGGAGGAATTTAAAATTCCTTAAAATGCATTGGAAGATTAAATGTGAATTAAAAATTCACATAGGGAAGGGGATTCCTTCTCCAAATAGAGAAATAATTTACTGTGGGTTGACTAAGGACACATGCCATAAATGGCATGAAGATTAGGTTAGCTTAAGCAAGTGATTAAGGTTGTGAAAATGTGGGATTGGGCAGGTCAATGAGGAATTAGAGGCAAGTGGGAGATTATGGAGGATATGACCCTAATGATGATTAGGGGTGTGCACATCCTAATCACAGATTAATTAGATTAATTTGGATTAAGGAGGATTATGGAGGATGTGACATGAGGAGAGAGAAGAAAATGAATTAAAGATAATTTAATTCATTTGGGCTAGTGACTAAATTAAATAAATTGGTCTATTTATTTAATTTAGAAATGAATGAGGTAAAGTATTTAATTGATTGCTTAAATACCTTAGGGGACATTAGCTTGAAGTAAAATTTTAATCAAATAAATAATTATTTAATTAATACGGCTCAAGGGTGCGAGATAGAGGAATACAAGAGTGAATTTGACCATATGGCAGTGGTCAAATTCAGATGTCTACACTACATTTTTTGTTTTTCACTATTTGAACCTCCAAAAACCCTAACTGGGACTCATTCACCCATCTGGGTGATTTAGTCTTGAATTAGGTTTGAATCTGCATTTTATAATATTTAAAACTTCATTTCTGTGTTTTTGTTTGTTGTTGTCAAATCTTTGTTTCAATTCACTGATTTTTATTTCATTTATTCCAAAAGATCTAGCTTAATTTGGTTTCATTTCAAGTAAATTTTAATTTTGGATAGAATTAGATTACTACACTTTTGTTTCATTTATTACATTAGTTTGATCATATTAGATTATATTTGGTATTCATTAGAAAACAAAAACCAAAAACCAAAAACATCAAACGAAACAAAAATAAAAATGGTTAACCTTGGAGAAAGCATATCATTCAAACCTTTTAGTAATGATGACTTTGACATGTTAGATGAATCCCTTGATGAATTAATATCCCCTAGATCATCTACTAAATCTTTCATACAAGAGGATACAAGCATTGAAAATCATGACAATCATAATTGTTATCCCCTCGATACCTCTTCTATTAGTGATGAAGGTATCTTGGTGAAAGAAGATACAATCATTAAGAATCATGAAAGACTTGTTTGTACTTCTCCTCCCACTTGGGAAGATATTATGACACAAGAAGATGCGATCATTTTCCACTACTTTACCTATTCTCCATTCATCTCCCAACATATCTCCTACATGTGAGAATGCTTTAGTGAAAGAGGATACAATCGTGAACTATCATGAAAAACACATTTGTGTGGAGGATATGTTGATATTAAGATATCCAATGATCAAGAGCTATGACAATCCCACCTCTCCTACTTTGGAAGACATTATAGGACATGGGGATGTAATTTTAGATATCCATAACAATCAAACTTGTCCTTCTCCTAATATCTCTTCTAGATATGAAGAAGATAGTTTGGTGTTAGAAGATACACTTATTGACAGTCATGAGAATCTTGTTTCTCCCTTTCCTAATGCCCCTACCATTTGGGAAGACCTATTTGAACAAAAAATTACAATCATTGGTAAGCATGAAAATTATAGTTATTCTTCTCTTGATGCCTCCCTTATTTGTGATGAAGCGACTTTACAAAATCTAACCATGGAATGTGATGAACCTCTTGTTTGTTACTTTCCTAAAATCTCTCCTACTAGGGTAGATATTATGGCACAAGAGAATGAGATCTTAAAGAAAAAGGATGAAATTATGGAAAACAATCAAATTTGGCCCTCTCCTAATATTCTCCTATTGGTGAAGAAGATATTGTGGTGTTAGAAGATCCAATCGATGAGAATCGTGAGAATCTTAGGGAAAGCATTATGGAACAAGAGAATTCCATCATTGAAAAGAAAGAAAATCCAACCAATGATAACTCCCTTACTTGTGATGAAGTTATTTTAGAATAACAAACCTTTGAATGTCATGAAAATCTAGTTTTTAGATCTCCTAAAATCTCTCCTACTAGCGAAGGTATCATGGTGCAAGAAAATGACAACATTGACACATTTATTTCAAATAATAGCAATATGGCTTCCTTAGATGAAGATGATGAAGTGAAATCAGACTCTTCTTCACTAAGAGACCATGAGTAAGGATAATTATTTTTAGGTAATTCAAATTAGATATCCCTTGACACCAACCACACATGTAGAACCCGTAAAAGAAAAAGAAAAAGAAAAAGAAAAGCATATTGAAGAAGTCACAAAGTAATTGGAAGATGCTTGGGAAACCTTTGATTTCATTCCTACATTCATGGGAGAAAACAAGATCATAACAAAAGAGTCTAAACATGGAAAAGAAAAAGTGGTAATATCAATAAAAGATTCAAAATGATCCACTTCAACTACTTTAGAAGAAAAGACAACATACACGACAAACTCTAATGAAGTTGATTATGAAAAACCACCAAATCGAAAAGAAGTGAAAAAGATTTACATAAGAGGTTATTAATTTATGAACAAATTGGGTATAGTGGAAAAGGATGTGGTGCTAGAGAACAAGATATTTGTGTCCTTATAGATCCTAAAATGCAAGAAATGAATAATGGTCTTGGTTATTGTCCCTTGAAAGAAATAAACAAGCCTTCACTCAATGTCAACACTCTTATGAAAGATTATTCCAAGACAAATTTAACTTTGGTGCATCCTAAACTGATAGATATATCATTATATTTTCATCAAGTTGATCTTTTGTTTACTCATCATAATCAATAACAATAGTTGTTTCTCCTTGCCATGTAATAGTTGTAGGATCATAGCATACTCACTATTGCATGTTTTACACTTATTGAAAATAATTTCCTTTTTACAAGGAGCAACATATCATCATCCATTCTCAGCTCACCCTTGTCACTAAGTGGGGGCAAGGGTTTAGGTAGCCTTGTTCTCTTATGACACTTGTCATTGTCTCTTTTGGCTAGTTGACCGCCTTTCATGTATATATAAGAGCAAGCTTGGGATGCAAACAACATGCCTTAAGTTGGATCACAAGTGATGTACTTCTCTTTCTAAGTTTAGCATTTCATTTTGGGGGCAACCCTTTGTTCATGACATAGCTTCATTTGGAAACATATGACTTTGCATAGGGCTTTTCAGATAAACTCTCACATCCTCTTTATTGTTAGCATTTATCATTTTCTACTTTAAAGTAATTTCTCACAACATGGTGTTTAGTAATTTCTTTGTGGTGGCATACATTGGCATTATTCTTTTGCATGTTACAACTCATATTTCATTGTGTGGTCTTCTTACTTCATGCGAAGCATCTTTATCTTTGTGGTGATATTGGGTGTGATATCCTTTAAGAGTGTGATATCTCTTAGCATATTATATTCCTCTTAGTGGCTTGATGAAAAAAAATACATTCCCTAAGTTGTGAATCTTCTATTCTTCGATTGGTCCTCTCTTGGAGAAATTAGGCATGATGTTCCCTAAGTTAATACCTTATATGAACTAAGAAAAAAACCCCTTTGAATGTACCTTACACTAATTTGCATTTATAATAGCTATTATATGACCACTTGCATAACACAGTTTTCTTGCATGTGGAGCCATCCTAATTTTTCATGGGTGTTAGCATACAAAGTTTTTCTTACCTCATAAATCATGTTGTTCATGTTGCGTGGCATCTTATCAATGTTTTTAGGAGGTATAGCTTTGGTATGGTTAGCATATGGGAGTTTACCTAGGAATGACTTTCCCATATCCACTTGCTTATTTGTGTGTGTGCATACCGACCACGTGCATTTGTGTTTTTGGGGGCTCACCTAGTGGACAACCTGAGGTTCCACTAGCCCTTGTGAGCGTGTGGCTTTTTTGCATAGTGGAAAATTTGTTCCACTTGTAAATTTTTTTGGACAAACAACTTAGATCTGATCCACATCGTGTTGGACAAAAGGTTGAGGCTTGATCCACCCTCTTTATTGTTTTTTACTTGTTTTTGTTTTTCTTTCTTTTAGTCTAACATTGTATGTTTGTGTATCTTCTCTTGCTGTTGCATATCATACAAATTATGCGTGTACCTTTGTGCATATGTTGGTTTGAATTAGGATCTTGGATCTTGGGGGCTTGGCTACCTCCTTGATCTTTGTCATCCTATACCATCCGCATTGGTACACTTGGACCCCTCTTGATGTGAATTCGTCTACTTTAGTGCGAGTTTGAAGCAAGTTCCTCCTCTCATTAAAGTGGGGGCTAAATGTAGTGTAGGAAAATGTATCTCTTTACATTTTCACACTTTTTTGGGCCCTCCCTGTTAAAATTGGACTTCTTTATGCCTTATTTGGTCCTATTTCGCATCCACAAGCCTTATTTAATGCATTTCTTTGAGGATAATCTTGAAGTTCATTAAATAACCAATCATAATTCATGTTTTTGGGTTGCACATATTCCAGATCCATTGATCTAGGACTCATACACTACCTTGGGCATATGAGTCCCACCTAGGTTTCAAGGCTTGATCCTAAATATTGCATTGAACTTAATATTTCTTGAAATGTGTGTCCCAGTTTAAGCTACTGGGACTCATACACCCCAATTGGCATATGAGTCCCACTTTAACTTGGACCTATTTTGGATTTAATTTTTGGTGGGATTTTATTCTCCTAGATTTGATGTCGGCTTGTAGTGTTGTAATTTCGGGAAATTTGGCATAAACAAGTATAAATACAAGGCTATTTTACATATTTTCTTGAAGTGAAGTCAAGTGATCTTATGAAAATTAAAGAGAACATTACAAGAGCATTCAAGATCTGATTATCAAGCATTTTGGAGCAGCATTCAAGATTCAAGCATCATGTCAAATTCATCATGCATCATTTGTGTTTTTAAGCTCTGATGTAGGTTTTGATGATTCAAACAAGCATTCAAATTCATTATCTCATATCAAGATCAAGAGTAAATATCCGCATCCATTGGATCTATTTCACACTGGTTTTCATCCATATTACAAATATTTGGCGAGTTTCAACATTGCATATTGTTCATTCATTATTCCTTCTTTCTATTTCATTTCCTTTCAAGGTTTGATTATCCAAACAGGGTTTGACCAAGGAAAACCCCTATTCCATAACACAACAACATTTTTCTATTCTTCATGTGTGATTGCAGATCTAGGTGATTTGGGACTTGAAGATCCTTTAAAGACAAAGTTACAAGATTGAAGAAAGTTGTCATCTTCATGAAAACTCACCTGCAGATCGGAATTCAAACTTTACGGACCTAAATATTGGACAAGACAAAAGCTACACAATATCACTCGAGGTTATAGAAGTTTTAGTCAAACCTTGATACTGGGTCTAAATCACCACCTTGGGTGTATGAGTCCCAATATATCTATTTTCAATAATTTTCTATAGATCCTGATTTGCCAACAAAAAATTCTAGATTTTGCCTAGATTCCGATAGCAGGACTAAATCGCCCAATCTGGCGTATCAATCCTAGTGAGCTTCAAAAGTCATAATTTCAGAGTTGAAAACCTTGTTTTGGAAATCTCTAGTCTTCTAGGTGCTTCTCTGTTTATCTCTAGTTTATTATTCAAATCTTAAGTTCCATTTTCTAGGTCACATAGCTAGATTTGCATATTGCTTTCATTTCCATCTTTGTGAGCATTTGCTTAGTGGTGAACCCCCTTTTAATAACACCAAAGGAAACCTCCTTGTACTAGTAATACCTTCCCTCGATTGAATCATTGGGTGGAAGTCTCTAGGGTTTCCTTTAATGAACTAAGAGTGAAATAGGTCCCCTAGTTCCATCTCCTAAAAGGTGGAACCCTATTTCCTTGTGTTCAAGTGTAAAGTTATAATTTTTTTCAAGTTGATACCTTCTTCAAACAATAATGATTAACAAATGTTTGATTGAATGTGACAAAAAAATTGACCCATAATCTATATTTTGTGGAAAACTTATTATGTGTCATATGTATTTATACAGACCAACTATTGCATGTGTAACTTGTAGTATTGAGATCATATACAATCAACATTTTTTCTACTACAAGCTCCTCTAGTTGTAGCCTAGGATCCATATTATTTGAAGCTAAAAATCTATTATTCCTCTCTCTTGTCCACATATATTGCATATAGGACCTTCAAAATGTGTGAGATACTTTGATTCTTGGGTAGCATTCTTGACAAACATAACACATGTTTGGTGTTCTAAATCTATCTAATTGATCTTGAAATTGTATTTGATTTTTTTTTGAAATCAACATGAAGCATTCCATTTAGGTTTTTTATGTTTTTTAAATTTCCTTCTACACCTAAATTCATCTCAATTTCAATTACATGTTGAGGTGTTTCTATTACATGTTCTATTGACATTGAATTTTTATTTTCAAAATTCAATTCAGTATTTGCACTAAAT
Organism: Sequoiadendron giganteum; assembly: GCA_007115665.2. NCBI lineage: Eukaryota > Viridiplantae > Streptophyta > Pinopsida > Cupressales > Cupressaceae > Sequoiadendron > Sequoiadendron giganteum. The sequence goes on along the minus strand of CM021105.1, from coordinate 291,960,695 downwards.
GAATGATTATATTTCTCACTTGATTGGGGATCAAGTTGTTGCATTTCTTATCTTTTAGAATGAGAGAGTTGTTCATATGTTCATTGATGATTGTTTCTAATTACATTTTTTCCTCACTATTTTGAAATTCTAATTCTTGTACTGTTACTTCTTCCTTTCACAGATAATATATCTTTGTCTTTCAACCTCATTATGTCTTCTTCTTTTTTCTTCCCTTTCAACATCTATCATTTGTTCCTATCATCATCTTTGATATTCCCTTCTATATTCTCTTTGATATTATCTTCTTTGCTCCTCTCATTCAAAATTCAATGTCAGTTGCACCATAGCTTGAAAATAATATTTTTTAAAGAAATTGATTTATCTATTCTTATAGCATTGTAGTAGCCAAGAACCTTGGATTTAAAAAATTAAAGTGGAAGAATGGTAATCTACTTTTATTTTATAACAATTATATTTTTCATTGAATAATATTGCAAGAGCAAGATTCAAAATGCAATAAGATTTTACATGACTATCAAGTAAGAAATAGAATTGGAATATAATTAACCAAGTACACAAAAAAATTAAAGTTAACATTAACTAAATAAACTTGGTTCCCTTATTATCAAACACTTTTTGATCATCAAGATCCCTCAAAGGGCAAGACAAGAGCATATGATGGTAGATAAAAGGTTAACAATTATCATGTTGACAAAAAGCCACACAACTAACAAAAATAATTTATTTTATACTACTTTTTATTTATTTGTGTGCACAATTACAATTAAATCCATCTAGTAGCAATGCCTTCCAAATAAGAAAGGAATATTAATATTAGCAAATATTACAATTGAAATACAAAAATTAAACCAAGTATAAAATATTTAAAGTTAATATTACCATATGGTGCTATATAAATGGTTAATAATTACCATGTTGGCAACAAGTCACACAACTAACAAAGATAATTTATTTTATATTATTTTATTTTTATAAAATATATATATATATATATATGTGTGTGTGTGTGTGTGTGTGTGTGTGTGTGTGGACAATTGAGATTATACCCATTTGGTAGGATTGCCTTCCAGATGAGAAAGGAACATTGGTATTATCATATTATAGAGAAATACTTAGTTTCAAATTTTAGAATTAGAACTAAATTTCATTAAGTTTAAAAATTTCAAATGTATCCTAAATGTTTTAGATAAAAATAACTTTTATTTGTCGAATTTCAAATACTTTAAACATAAAAAAAAAAGTAATCTAGAACTAACAAAAATATAAATAAATATGTTTTTTATATATAATATATTATCTTATTAATATCATAATTTATTTTAATAATATTTTATATATAATATAGTATTATTATTTTTTATTCATAAGAGTAATTATATTAAGTTGCCAAAAATATTATAGTTCGTCTGCATAGCAGGTTATGCAAAAATTGCAAAAAAATTCCCTATTAGACTTTCCTAGTAACCATACATTAACCCAAAAAGGTCCCCATCGGCCACCAAAATTTATAGACTAGGGCACTGACAGTAAAATGCTCTAAAAACTCAGTACTGACTACATTGAAACCAGGGAGATGCCTAGAGCTGAACACCATGAGAAAAAATGTTTGCCGCTACCATTATAGAACTATAAAACTATAATATTAAGATTGCAAACCCTAAACGACCTTACCCAACCACATGAACACCGACTAGAAGCTATTCATTTTGGAAAATTGGTCAAAATATGCCACCTAGTCAAAACCATTAACCGACTCTAGCATTAGCAGCTTCTTGAGGAATCTAACCCCATAGGCTGTAATTTGACGATGTGTGCCAAGGGCCATGCCTTTGAGTTCCAACAATAGGGAATAGATCTTGATGACTTATCTTGAGACCTTGACTAGCGGAATATCGTGAGGTCGAGCCACTCTGTGACCCAAGAGAGTCATTTTCAAAACTTCTTCCAAGTTGCCCAAGAGCTTTTTCTTGAAGAGCTTGTAGACAATCACCTTTGCCTCTGCTTTGGGTTTCTTCACATCTAGTAGTGATGCCAGGAACTGGGAGATGATATGGGTGTTAACCTAGAATGTCTCCCGGCTCACCAAAAAATCCTTGCCCAAAATCATTTTGACTATAACCATCGCGTGAGGATTGATCCCGAGTATTATCCTTTTTCAACATTTGGTCGATGATAACCTTGAATGAAGTCTGCCTGATCTTGTCATCCAGTTTGATTGGCGTATCTTTCCCAATACTCACCACCGCCTCCAATGAGATTTCCACGAAGAATTTTGAGCACTCTACCATGGCTACCCATGGAGAGATTTGCAGAAAATGATACCCAAAAGATGGAAAAATCATGCCAAACTGTTGAAATTTAAAGGGACTTCCTTCTCCAAGGCCCGCCAAATCTATCATGATGTGCAACTGCTTGCATGCCTTTCTAAAAATCCTTAGCACACACCACCTGTCCATAATCGTGCATCATTCCATGTCACGGTGTGATGTGTCGTAGCACACCCTAATCACCTATAAATACAACTCATTATTCCTACTACCATTGGTGTCCTAAGCACATGTTGGTATGAATGCAATTACTGGATATGTTTTCACCATCCTGCAGACTCAAGCAAAAATCCCAAAAGGCACTCAGTAAGAAGACTGCCTCCACCCCTTCAACTAGCCTACAAACTTGATATGCCAACACAACGGCCATTTGGGAAACCATCTCCCCTGTAAGACCCCAACCTTTCCACATAATCCTATGTGGGAAAGGTTCCCACCCAACCACCACGAAGTCATTGGCCACCTGTTAGAACAAATTATTTAGTGAATTCCCATTTGCCTCTAGATTGGAAAAACGATCTACTTCAAGATTCCCTTCTCACAAAATATGGGATATAGACACTAGTTAAAAATTATCCATTAGGCTTAAAGCCTCCTCCAACCTTTTTGCCAGTTTCCAATTGATCATCTTACACATTCTAAGGGCATTTAATATTAGTGTAAAATCTCCTTCAATGGCCAATTTTGTGATCTTTAATTCTTTGCATAGCATCAAACCAAGGATTGTATCTTACAATTCTACTGAGTTATTTTTTCCCATAGGAAGAGGTTCTACCAACTATCCAACCAAACTCCCATTCCAATCACGTACGATGCAACCGGCCCCTGAAACACCTGGATTATCTCTCGAAGCACCATCAAAGTTTGGCTTGTATCAGCTTGACATCAGGGGTGACCATTAAATATTCTTTCTTTTCTCTAGCATCTTGGCTCCACCATCACCAATGATTGGAGGGGCCCAAAGACCATTCAAACTGTGCCACAACCTGACATCCCATTCAGTGAATATGCTCTTACTATGATCAACCTCCTTAACTCTAGAATTTACTAGTTCAACTAGACATGCCTCCAGTTTGTTTTGCAATGACTGAGGTGACATTTATTTTTCTTGAAAGATGTGTCAATCCCTTTCTTTCCAAATTTCCCAGAGTAGTAGTGAAAGGTTGGCAGTCCAAACATAGGTGAATAGAGCCTATTTATACAACAAAGGCCAACTCAATAAAACTTCCAACAATTTGTTCAATAGTGCCATTTCCAATTCAACTTAGCAAGTAACCATTTCCAACAACTTTGAGAATAGGGACAATTAAGAAGGAGATGATTGCAGGTTTCCTTGTTTTGTTTGCATAGACAACATCTGGATGGTCCAATGAAACCTAGCTTGGTGAATCTATCTCCCATGATAATCATGCCCTGGGTAGCAGCCTAGGTGAAAATCTCGGCCTTGGGAAAGCACGCCTTGTTCCAACATGAGTTGCTAGGGAGCTTTCTTTCCACCACCCTAGATGCCAACCTGTTATATCCCTCTTTCACCTTGTATACCCCATTCAAAGATGCACCCCATCTTAAGATGTCTGGGCCATCTTTGAAATAAATGACCCTGTCTTTCATCATCTCTTCATAATGGGCTACTTCCTCGAGGTCAAAACCCAGACCCTGAACACTCTTCCACCCCACTTTGGGCCAATCGTCCATTGTTCTAACTGCCCAGTAGTCTCTTACCCTATCTCCTCATCCCAGTTTGGTGGCGATTCACACATTCTCTAGCCTACCCACCTAAGTCAATTTGGGAATGCTTTCCCAAGAATCCTCCCAAAAAGAGGCACAATTCCCATCTCTGAGCTCCTAGGTCATAAAATCTAGCACAATATCTCTACAATTGCAAAGAAAATTCTAAATTCTAGAACTTGGTGGTAGGGTTTTGGAAGTGAAAATTTTGTGTTCCTCATCTACCATGTATTTCGCTTTAAGAATCCTTGCCCATTTTGATTCTTGCTGGACATGAAGAGCCCAGACCAATTTGGCCCCTAAGGATTTGTTTTGAAGTTGGAGATTCTTCATGCCCGTACCATATCTTTCCTTGCTTTCACACACCTTCTCCCATTTCACCAAAGGGAACTTACGCTACTCAGAATTACCCTGCTAGAAAAAATCCTTCATTTTTTTGTTCAAAATTTTGCACGCCCCGGCCAACATAGGTAGACACAAGGAGAGATAGGAAGGAAAGGCATCAATGACTACTTTGCATTTTGTTAGACACCTAGCCCAAGAAAGCCACCTTCATTTCCAAGATGCAAGCGAGTCCTCCATATTATTGATCACATTGTCCCAAAGCTTACTTGATTGTACCCACTTGGCTAGAGGAAGACCCAGGTATTTATAGGGGAGTTTCCCTCTTTCAAATTTTAGAATTTTTAGAATTTGTGCCTCAATCTATGCAGTCGTATTGAAGATTTTTATTTTTATTTTTCCACACTGACCTCCTAACTGGAAGCCAGGGAATATTTTCCTAGGATCTACTTGAAGCGCCTTGCCTCCCAAACATGCGCTCTGCCAAAGAGCATGGTATCATCAACAAAATGTTGATGAGTGGCAGTCAAAATACCACTTGTAATTGGCACTCCCTCCATGCACCCATTGCACCATGCATTGGAGATACATCTACCTAGGGCTCTCACCATTATAATAAAAAGTATGGGAGACAGGGGATCCCCATTTCAGAGCCCCCTAGAGTCACTAAAGAAACCTTTAGGAGAACCATTCAAAAGGATAGAGAACCTCAGGTAGGCAATCCAACCAAAGATCCAATCTAGCCATGACTTGCAAAAGCTAAAAGTTTGTAAATTTTTGAAAAGAAAGCGCAAGTCAACCTTATCATATGCCTTCCTAATGTCCAACTTGATTAGCATAGCTAGTTTCTTCATGGTTTCTATGGATTGTATAGCCTCCTGAGCAATTATGGACCCATCTAGAATTGATTTCCCCGGGATGAAACATGTTTGCTCTTATGACATAATACTAGGAAGGACTTTCATCAATCTGTTCGCCACAAGTTTGGGTAGAATTTTATAAATGGTGTTACAAAGATAAATCGACTTGAACTCCTCAAGGGAATCCGACTTTTCCTTTTTAGGGATAAAATCTATGAAATTATTGTTCAATTCCTTTAATACCTTACTCGAACACCTGAGATCCTCGATTGCCTCCTAGATGTCTTTACCCAAAATTCCCTAGCATTTCTGAAAAAAACTAGTAGGGAAATCATCTGGGCCCAAAGCCTTAACTGGATGGAGTTGAAACAAGGCTTCTTTGATTTATTTCTTTGAAAAATTCCTATTCAAAGAAAATTTTGTTCTTGCGTGATTATCATGGGAATACCCTCCAAAAGCTCCTAATGAGCCTGCAATTGTGATGTCGACCAATAATTTAAGAGGTTCTCAAAATAATCCACCGTGGCAGCTTTCACATCCTCTATTTTCTCCAAGACCCTACCTTCACTTGATATGATGTTGGTGATTCTATTTATTTCCCTACGTGCCTTGGTTGAGTTATGAAAAAATTTAGTGTTCTTGTCTCCATCTGACAACCAAGTTTCCCTTGATTTTTGGTGCCAAAAGAATTCTTCTTTGGCAAGACATCATTTAATTGCTTCAACAACTCCTCTTCAAAAAACATTGACCATCCATACCATTCTTGATAACTTCCTCAGAGAGAGCCGCCAAAGCTTCTTCTATCCTCCTTTTCTCTACAAAAATGTTTTTGAAGTGATCTATGTTCCAAAGCTTCAAATTTTATTTAATTACCCTTAAATTGGATATAATGTTGAACAACTTGGAACCCCCCGAGTTGCAATTTTCCCACCAGCTTTGAATTAGGGAAAGAAAATCAAGATCTCTAAACCACATATTTTCAAATTTGAATGGGCATCGCTCTAGACTCCTTTCCCCCACAACCTCTAGGGAAACAAGAAAGTGATCTGACCCTGAGTAGGGAATTACATTACTCTCTAGAGTGAAGGGAAAGAGACTTAAATCCCCTATAAACAAGAATATTTCAAGCTTCTTGGCAATGCTAAAGAACCCACTTTGCTGATTTGTCCAAGTGTATTACCCGTTACCCGTTTGTACATCCAAAAACATGTTTCTCTCAATAAAACATTCAAACACTAGTACAAAAGCAACAATAAACTATGAATTAACACACTTTCAATTACAATATCATAGATATTGATGGAGCGAAGGCTATTGGGCGGGAGAAGGAGCTGGGCTCCTAATTATTCTATTGGAAAATCTAGGGACGATGAGGATGGATCAGAGGAAGATGATGATTGGATACGGCTCGACGCAAGTCCTCTCCCTTGTATCCTAGCATTGGGTATTGGCTGGCGACTGCACAATTCTTGGTGGTTTGTTGATCACTATTCATTGGTCTTTTGTTTTGATTCCTTTAAGGTGGAAGGGTCCTTGGTGTTCCTTGGTTGGGTTTAGCTTTGTTCTTGTGGTGCCATGGTGGCTCATCTGGCTCCTTTATTGGGGTTTGATTCTGCTTGTTTCCTGGTCTTTGGCTCTTTAAGGGCTGAGATCTGGTCCGAGTTTTTGGTTTGGGGATTTGGCTATGTGATTGGGAAGGCTCCTTTGCTATTTATTGAAGATCTTCTGGAGCTATTTTGGAAGTTCCTGTTTTGGCTCGTTGGTGGGTTCTATTCTTCACTCTCTAGTGTTCCTCCTCTACAATGCTCTTGGATTTTTTTCATGAGCTTGGCATGCCTCGAGAGGGTTGTGCTTCAAGGTTTATTCACTTGGGAGGCTATTGGGGATGTGGTGGTTTCCATCCTTGATGCTGATTTGGTTGTTCTCTAGGTTTGTGATGGTTGTTCCCCTACTTTGGTGTGGTCTTTGTGGGGTTTCTTCCTGTTGGAGGTGTTTTCCTCCTTGTTCTCTCTAGTTTGTGGGGAGGCTTTATTGCCTCTATCTTTGTGGCTCTTATTGTGGCTGAGTAGTGCTTTGTTCAGTTCTCTTTTTGTTCTCGGTTAGTGTTGTGGGGTGTACCCCATGTTGGCTGAGCCCATTATATTGTGTATGCTTATGGCTCGGTTCTTTTTTCTCTCTGGGTTTTTGGTTGTGGATTATTTTGTGGGGGTTTACATTTTTTTGTTTCGCCTCCATGTTGGGATTTTGGCCTTTTGGATCTCTTTTGTCTCATTTTTATGGGCTGCTCTTATTGTGTATCTTGTGTGCCCATGGTCTTTTGTGGAAGGGTGTGTTTTGGCCTTTCCCCTTGCTTCTCTTATTGGCCCGTCCTTTCGGTTTGCTTATGGTTGTCATGTTACTCCTTGTTGAAGGCTAGCTGGATTCTTTCCTTTTTCTCTAGTCCATGTCTTCTATTGAGGTGAAGACTTCTTCTGCTATGGTAGAGTCCTCTCTTTTAGAGGTGGAAAGGGGGTTTGTGGATTTGTGGAGGTGCTTCCCAGGTTGTTGGTTGCTGTTGTTTTAGACCTATTGAGGTGGTATATTTTCCTATGTAGGTGGAGCTTTTTGGTGTTGCAGTAGGGTGGTAGTGGTGGCAAGGGTTTTCATTGAATTTTCTCCTATAGAGGGGAGCCTACTCTTTTTGAGGTGGAGTTTGATTTGGATTTTTCGTGTTTGGTGGTGCCACAAGAGGTTCTTCTTTACTTCTTGCTAGGTGAAGTCTCGTTGTGACCATATGTTCAATGGGTTCAAGGTCCCCATTAAAACTTGGTATGTTCCTGGATGTAAGTGGGTTTTGTTGTGCCTATAGCACAAACACCCCATTCTGAATGGGGACCCTCTCTTTTTCATTCTCGTTGGGTCACTTTTTCCATCGTCTCATTTTGCATGCCCCCTATTTTTTAGTCATGAATAGTCAAATAGTCCTACAAGTCATCATCTTAGATTGAACAAGTTTCACCACCCTTGAAAATTTAAAGTCATTGGCCTTCACGAAGTTCCCCTTGTATTTTGCCTTAAGACTTTCAAATTGCCATCTTTCACCACTTGCAGGTCCGCCCCTACGGGCCGCCCTTGGTCGAGTTCCATTGTCCCTTCATCATCTGAATGATGACCAATCTGGTTCGATTGTCCACTTCATGGGTTCCACACCCTACATTGTCGTCTCTTACGCCGCTCCCGAATAACAAATGCTTGGCTACCTCCCACAGTGCGAGATCCGCATTTCCCATCGCCGATTTGTTTAAAACTTGTGCCCGCCAACTCCGCCTGCCAACGTACTAAAATTTAATGCTAGCATTAAATGTGTGAAATGGTATAAATAGGAAAGTTAACCTATTATTTTCATTGACATTCCTTTTCAAAAACTTTTCAGAGCCCTCCTGCCTTTGCCGCCTCCACGCTTGCATTCAACCTTCATTGTTCGAGCTTCATTGCTACTAGGTTTTGTCGTCTTTCGTGCAGGATTTCAAGGTAGGGTTTTCGTCGCCATTTCATTATGTTTTTTTCACTTAAATATTAAAAATGGTTAAACCTCCTAGGAAAGAAACTCTAGAACTAGCTAGGAAAATGCATTACCCACAAAACCCATGTTTTAGAAATTTAAAAGCCTTCGAAATTTGGTAATTTGGGTCGACCAGAGCTCAACTCCCTCACTGCCATTCTTAAACCAGGGAAACTGAGCCCTTGCAACCCACAAGACCCTCACCACCATTACTTCCACATTGCATCAATAAACTTTGACCAAGTTGTCATTACCCGTGTCGGGCCCGCGTCTATGGGTGGACCCCGTCTGATCACTGTCACCCTTAACACTTAATGAAAAATCCTAAGTTAGATAAAATGTCAATGACCTCGTGGGTTCCTCTTTGGGATTCCACCCATTGATTACCCTTTGGCTTCGCCATTTTCTAAACGACCATCTTGTCTAGCCCTCCTGTCTTGTGGGCTCTGCAGATCCATCTTTTGTTTCCCTCATAATTGAACTAAGCACTTGGATAAGCTCCTCCTGACTACTTACATTCGTGGGTCTGCCTTTATTGGATGCCTTATGGCGGTGACCCATTTAATTTGTCATGTTTAGAAAGGATACCGTACACCACCCTCCTGCTTCATGGACTCCACCGACAAGACCGCCGCTAGATGGACATTTACTATAATTGAATCTCTGTGGGCCACCTCTTGAGGACCGCCATTTGTTGACCGTTGCTGTTTGTAACATCCAACTCCAAATGATGAACTTGACCCATTCATCCACTCGACGGATCTCAAGCCTTCCCTTTCTGTCTGGGTCGTGCTTTTACAATTGACTAAGTATTGAGACCTATGCGGGCTGCCCTGCACCGACCACCATTTCCAAATGACTAACTCCCTTGACCCGTCCGCCATGCAGGTTCCACACTCTCTATTTCCCATCAGCCCGTTCATGCACAAACTACCTAAATAAAACTTGATTGCAGGCGAATCTCTATGGGTCGCCGTCTCTATGCCACTGTCAGTTGAATTTCATTCCTAAATAGTCATGCCTAACTTGCTTCCCAATATGCAAATCTCGGTACTCCTGCAGCCGTTTGACAAACGCTAAGCACCGATAATCCTCACGGGCCCAAAGGTGTGGACTGCTGCCTACGGGCCACTATCCTGCCTTCATCATTTCTCAACGTTCATCACCTGGTTGCCTTCCATAGTCTTCCACCCGCATCCCTGCCAAGCCCGAGTCTTAAAAAAAATTTGGTGGCCATCCACCCCATCAGCGGGTCCCCCCTTGCGGGATTCCATTTGCGAGATTCCACTCATCCAACGTCTTTCCTAACGACGAACCTCAAAATAGCCACCAACCCAGGGAAACCCGCACCTCTAGGCGTGCATTGCCCAATCTCCCTCGAACGAAAGTAAAATGATGATTTTTAGGAGATGTTATGATCTTTGAAGGATGAATTGCTTGATCTAACATCCGTTTTGTAGGTTTTCGCTAGCGCTCCCTTGTTTTGTATATGAATTTTCTTACTACGCATATGCTTGCAGGATTTATGGATCCAGTTGCGGGACCATCAGGGGCATCTATCGAAAAAGAAAAGGGAAAGAAGTGAGCTAAGGCCCCAAGAGGGAAAGAAGATAAAGATAAGATGAAATTCCAATTTCGTGACATGGAGGTCACCTCCAAGGTCAGCACGGAATGGAGGAAGATTTCAGACACAAACCTTGGCCACATCAACATCGACAAATTCGGACAAAGGATCATAGTCAACCCTACCATAGAGAATGCAAGAAGAATAAATAAAAGTGGGTTGACTAAGGAAGTCAGCTTCTCGCCACCTCTAGTGGCCCCGAAACTGGTAATGGCTTGCAGAGAAGCCTACCAAGAAAAGAGTAGAATAATTATAGACCGGGATGGTTGGGTATTGAATGATCTCTACACCAAATCTATAGCACAAGTATTATGCATCCCTACTCATGACCCTACAGAATAAACATCGATAGAGTACGCAGAGAATATGTGGAAGGTAGATCCATTAAGGTGTAAAAAGTTGATCAACCAACATTGGTTGAAAGATAAAAGAGGGAGTGCATCAAGGTGCCCCAAGAGCTATTCACAAGCGATTCTATGAAGATTATCATGATTTGGTGACTGTGCTAAGTAGAGTCATGGGTATCCCAACTTTGGTGTACTTCTTTGAATGGATGTTTTACTTCATCGATGAAATCATTAGAGGCATCGCCAAGTTCGACTGGGCTTGGATTATTAGTAGTAATCTGCATGAGCAATTCCTGGCGATGAAGAAGTCTCCCCAATTCTACATGTAATGTCGCATGCGCACATCCTTATCATCCTGGCAGTTGGCCCAGAAATATTCAATATGGTGCAAGTGGGCATATCCCCTCCCCATATATTTCCTTAACTTTTTGTATGGGTCCATTCTTGGTCGAGGAGTGTACTGGTTCAAATTATACTCAACAAGCTCTTTTTCTGGATATTCGACACATTGGGCTACCAGGAGAGCATACATCCCTTGCCCAAATGTAAGGGGATAAGGCACCACTACTCGGTGCTTGCTCGTGAGGAGAGTGTGGGAATTTTGCAATTGTCTTGATACCTCTAATAACATGATCTGGTCATTTGGGTACTAGGGTAGCTTGTATGGTTTGTCACTGAAGCCCTCTATTCGAATATAGGTAAACTTGGGAAAATGGATGAATAGAAATCCGAACCGCTGGATGAAGGCATGAGTTCTATGAGTGACTCTTCTCTCGAAGTTTCCTCCAAGAGGCCTGATGATGTATCTGATGAATGCATCGTTCACCTGATAATAGTCTCTTTTGAAGTTCTAGTATTGAAGTTGTGGGAATTTATTGTATACTTTCAATTCTCTCCTCAGGATTGCACTTTGCACCATGAATAGGCCTCTGCATGGGGTGGCATCAGCTAGAAGATAGACCAGATAAGAGGTGTGCATGATGACATAATTTGTGAAGATGGTCAAACTATTCCCAGTACCGGATCAGGTGGTTGAAGATGAAAACACAATCATAGATCTGAGGTTTGATGCTGTCGTCGGCTTGCCATTGTCCACCATAGACTAGAATGAGGAAGAGGTCAATGACCTCGATATTCTGACAAAACCAATCCAGCAAAGAACTAGACAATGGGTTGATGCAAAAGTTTCTAAGCTAAAGCTTCAAGGGGTTGATCCGACCTATGGCAAGCTCGAAGATGAGATTTAGAGTTAGACAGATAGTGGGACCGTCGTTGCAACTGAAGAAGCGCCCAAGTCTCCTCTGACCACTAGGTCCCGAAAAAGAAAAGAAGTACCAGAATGCCAACCAAAGCATAAAGTATATTCGAGGAAGCCGTCAAAAGAGGAGACCTCAAAGAAAGCTAAGAAATCAAGCAGGTTCTCTAAAATGCCAACTATTCAAGAAGATCCAATGCATGAAGGAGAAGAGGTTGAGAAACCCAAGTCACAACCTAGTGCCTCTATCCTTGCTGCTACTACTGCTGCCACCACTATTACTCCTCCTATCACATCACAAGCTCTAGCTGCCTCATCCCCGCCCATGGTGGACATCTCAGTTCACCTTGTCGCCACCTCGCCTATTGCACCATTTGTGGTAAGAGATTCCTCCTCTACCGCAACTTCTCTGCTTTTCTCTTCCTCAATTTCTCCATCCACGAAAATTCCATTGGCTTCAACCACGACTATGCCTACTCTCACTCTTCCAGAGGCATTTGGTAAGTATATGAAAAATATTCCTTCAGAGCTCTCTGGAATGTTTATGAACCCTGCAGTGCAAGCTCCTCCAACACAGGCTTTTTTTGGTCTCCCTGCCCCTCCTACAATAGAGCCACCCAAAATGGAAGCGACAATGCAAATATCAGAAGAATTGGAGAGATAAGAAAGGGAGGCAGTAGAAAAGGAAAAGGAGGTTGAGCTTGATGATCCCTTCAAAGATGACTATCATGCACATTCAGAGTATGAACATCTAGTCATCAATGAGGTGGTATATGAAGAGGAAGGGAAGTCACAATCCTCAGAAGAAGAATATTTTGAGGACAACGGTGATAAATATGTGATAGAGTCCTTCGACCTAGAGCTCGAAGAGGAGTTTCCCAAGCAACCCAAGGATGTTAGAGAGGAAATGGAGAGGCAACCTTCCGAAGAAGAGAAAGAAGTAGATAAAGACATGGAAATGTCTACTGAGCCTCCATCCAAAGAGCAGGATACAAGCCTTGGCCATTAAAAGGAAATACCTCTCGAGAGGGAAGGGAAAGGAAGGAAAGAAGATGAAACCAAAGGAGAAGATAAGCTTGAAGAAGAGGCTGCAACAAAGAAAATCCCTGAGGAAGAACGTCATATGAAGCATAGGCAAGAAGAAGAAGAAAAGGTACTTGAAGGGGAAAATAGCCCCAAGGAATAAGAAAAGGCCATATTCATCTATGATTCGGATGAGGAGGATGAAGAGAAAATATAAAAGAAAGCCTCAAATCATGGAGAAAAAGAGATTCAACATATTCAAAGAGAATAAGGTGGTCATGAATCACCAAAGGAGGGATCTCAAATGCCTGAGTGGTTGGAGAAGAAAATACAGAAGAAGAATCCTGCCCTCATAGACCCCAAGGTAAGACTGGAGGCAATCATGGCATGATCTCAAATAGGAGCTAAGAAATAAAAGAGGCCAAAGGTTAGGTCAGGATCTCAAACGGTGTAGATTGCCACCCCACTGGTGGATAAAGACGAAGGGGTAAGTTATAATATGTCCACTATTGATCTAGGCACAACTACAAGAGAAGAAAAGATTTATCAGCTCTAGGATTCCATGGCTACAATCTTCCATCAAATGAACAAAGACCAGTCCTCCAAGGAGGAACTAAAAGCATAGGTGATAGATCTTATTGCCTACGTACAACAATGGTCTTTTGTAGAAGAATTTCCAACAACATCGTTAGCCCCACTGCTGCTACTATCAAAGGACCACATGGACAAGTTAGGGAAAAGAAAGAATTGGTCCAAGGCCATTGAGAATTGGTTTCGACGTGTAATTTATAAGGGAGATATGGGCATTGGCCACACCTTTTGAACAATAACTAAGTTTCAAGACTTGCAAAGACAATTGGAGGATGCTGAAAGGACTTGCCACCACTTCACTAAGCTATACAGGAACACCTATCCCAAGCTTGAAGCCATCCTTAAGATTCTAGACAAATTATGGGAAAAAGAGTTGGGTCTAGCAAAGAATGATCAGTGGCTTGTTGAAACATGGAAGATGAGATTAGATCACCGAAAGGAAGTCTTGGAGCAGGTGCTCCATGAGGTAGATCTTGATTTGGAATGGGCCAAAGAACATAGGGTTGATGTCGAGGACTATCTCAAGCTAATGACAGATTATGAGATCTCGGCCATTGAACTTGATGCAGGGAAAATCAGGCTACATTTCCATAGGAAGATGGAGGACAAAAGAATAGATTTGCTAACGCTGGATTTTATGGACTTCACTGCCAATGCCTGCATCCAATCTAAACAAATGGCCAAGGCTACACCCAAGTGCTTGAAGAATTGGGAACAAATGACAGATTGATAAAAGAAATTGTCGTTTCAAATACTTCAATCTAACATAATGGAGTGGGATAAGCTTTGAATGATGATCGAAAAATTTGTGGAATATGCCACATTGCAAAAGGAGGCTAGAAATCCTATCATAGATGATGAATTCCTTACTATTTAGCTACAACAAAGGGCAATTAGCTAGAAGACAAAGTGCTACAGTGTTGGACACTAGAAGAAAAAACAAGGTAGAAGACAAAAGTGTATTTTAAATTGTAATATATTGGGGGTAGGTGAAACCCTAATTTGTAGTGAATTTTGAACACACAATGAGATTGAATCTTGGCCACTCATTTTTATTTTTGAGCACTATAAATAGGGGGTTTCCTCTCATTTTCAAGAGAGAGTTGAGTTGTAAATACATGCTGCTGAAACTTTAATAGAAGTTCATTGATTTTGGTGGATTCTTGAGTTTAATTCATGTTTCATGATTCTTCTCCTCATATTTGATAGATTTGAGTAGATTTACTTAGTTGTTTTATGTTTTCTTGCATGATTCAATAGATTAGTAAATTTTTTTTTTATTGATACTAAAGGATTCTGTTGTGTTGATGTCCTTCCTTGTTCATGCTTTTTTTTGTTTGTTGATGATAAAAAATTGTGTAAAGCTAGTTTGAACATATATTGATTGCTGCATCTAAAATTTATCTTTTATTCATGCTTATGGTGAATGAATGGTTGAAAATCTGCAGAACTTAGAAGATATCACTGATTTCATGATACTGTGAGCTGATTTGGTTAAGTGGAACATAGTTTTAGGAAGGTTGTCCACTGTAGCACTCTCCATTATCAATGTTCATTGGTAGTTTCAGGTCTAGGAACTTCTCCCTCTCCCTTCCCTTTGACCTTTCTTTGAAATAGTAGTTTAGGTAAAGTTCAGGCATCATTGTAAAGCCAAATCTGAAGATAAAAATGGAGCCCAGATTGCTATTCTAAACTTGCAGCAATTACACATCAATTTTAATGCTTAAGAAATCCATTTAAAGAAACAACTTCCCTCCAACTTAGCACACTTAAGGATGCCCTGTGATTACCAAAAAATCATATAAAACCAATCGAGACATTCCAAGCAATTCATGACCTGACATTTGAGAGACCTTGGGGTAGTGATTTGTAACTCGTTTGTAGATTTATACCTTTCAAGAGAGGTGATGCACCTATGCATTTCCTATGTTGAGAAAGCGTATAAAACATCCATCAACAGGTTTCAGGTTCCCTTTTAAACCTAGTTGGGGTTCAAGTTCCCTTATAAAACTTGACTTTGTGGGGTTTAAGGTTCCCATCAAAACCTTCTGTTTTGAGCAAATCTGGGTAGTCATATTTTTTTTCTTATGATCTGCTATTGGTTCGCTATTGGTTATTATTGATGATTCCTTTTACAAATTGTTCTTCTTTGTGTGGGTTTTGGGTCCCTATCAAAACCTGTCTGTAAATGGTTTCAGGTCCATTCAAAACCTGTTGTAAATGGTTTCGGGTCCATTCAAAACCTGTTATAAATGGTTTTGAGTCCATTCAAAATTTGCTTTTCCCCCTTAATAAAAACAATAAACTACTGAAAAAACTACTGAAATCTGCTTATAAATGACTACAATTGGTCACGTGAGCACTAGTAGTTTATTACTAATCATATCTAATGTGACTAGATTGATGACTAAACCATTTTTAGTCATTTATTGGTTTTTTTGATTGATCGATTTGGTAGTACATTTAGTCATTGATTTACTCATTGATTGTTATAATTTGGTCACTTATTTAGTTATTTTTTATTCACTGATATATTTAACTGGTCACTTATTTAATTGTTGATTTAGTCATTGATTGTTGTAATCTAGTCACTTATTAGTTGTTGATTGTTGTAATTTGGTAGTATATTTAATCATTTTTATTCATTGATTTCATTGGTCATATATCTAGTCATATTTATTCACTATTCACTGATTTCTATCAATTGGTAGTATATTTAGTCAATTTAATTATTAATTGATGTCAATTAGTAGTATATTTAGTCATTTTAATTGATTGATATTTGAGGATTTAAGCATAAAACACATAAATACACATCAAGCACACAATAAGACAACCATTGAGAAGGAAAAACTGGTGAAATTTATTTATAAAAGAAAGGTGTTCTAGTTACAACTTACAAAGAGAGTATTAAAATTGTTATTTTCAGTCACAAGACTGAAAATATGAGTTACACTATTGTAGAGAAATGACTACAAGAAATAAACTTCTCCAAAAGACTTATGCAATGATGGAAAGGCATGCTTGAAGCCCTTCAATGAGAGCACATGACCCTTTCATCTCTTAAAACTTCTGCAATGTGGGAAATCTTCCCAAAGCAAGCTATAACATGTAGAATCCAAGGAGAGTGTTGATCGTGCCCCATATATAAAGCTCTATCCTTCAACATAGTAAAAAATAACCCAACTAGAATATTTCTTCCTTTATATGCAATGTGTCATCTAATATTGAACCCTTGATTTCATAACTTTGTTCAAATTTTAAGAAAGGTGATATGCTCAAATTATAGAATGAAGTTGAGATTATAGAATGAAGGCTATCAACACTAACCAGACTGGAACAACATTATCAACATAAATTTCCTATAAACCAAGCCCAAGAATTCCATCAAACTTAATTAGACAACAAAAATGTCAACCTTGGTTCATGTGTTGTTTGAGTAAAGACTTGCACCATGGAAGAATCCATTTATACATAAATTCCAAATTAAGTTGATGAGAAAAGATTTTTGATATCCAATTGGGAAGCCTTAACATCCAAAAATCACTAACCTGATATTTCACAAGTTTCCCAACTGTGACATCATCTTTACTTAAGAAACTGAATATTGATCCACTACCATATTGAATCTCACATGATTCTCCTTCACAAACAAAAAATGATATATATTAATTTTTTACCAACTTCGTTAATATCCCCATGTAAGCAGACTAAACTAAGTGAGGTTGAGGATTTGAAGTAGTGTACCATCTTCTTGGTATGTGCTTGAATTTGATGACCTATATCTTGAATAAAAATAGCAAGCTAGCTAGATTGTAAAATAATTGTTAATCATTGTTACAAAAATAACCACAAAATCCTCTTTAATTAAAATAATCCTTCTAGATATTTCAATTAATTTCTAAGAGATCTAATTTCACTATCCAAACAACCATCAATCTATTTACTATATATAATTTCCCAGAATTCAAAATTTGAATGTAATGAAACTAACCATAATTACCAAAGATTTGACACCAAAATGTAGTACAAAATGAATTGTTTGACAGAATGCCTCAAAGAGAAGTCATCTCATGGAATGAAATGATATGATTGTAGAATGTGCACAAAATGGATTTTTCAAGGAAGCTCTCAAAATATTTGAATTAATAAAGCACTCTGGAACACCAACATTGTAAGCTTTTCTTATGTTTTAGATGCACGTATTCATGCAGGTTTAGTGGATGAGGGTTTCACATACTTCACACATCAGTAACCCTTATTGAATTACATATAAAGTTGATCATTAGGTGTGCATGGTTGACCTTTGTGCCCGTGTTGGCTATCTTGAGGACACCCTAAAAATTAATACTGAGATGCCAGTTAAACCTTTGGTCCCTGTGGATCATATATGAATATAGGCCGAGTACTCTAGCAACACTATTGTTTTAGTTGGATCCTAAAAATGATACAACTTATGTTCTTCTCTAAAACATCTGTGTAGAAGCGGGCAAGTGTGGTGAGGTTCAAATAGTAAGGAGATTGATGAAAGATAGATGAATTAAAAATATACTTGCATGTAGTTGGATTGAAGGGCATAAATGGGTACATGCTTTTTGTGTAGGAGATAGATCACATCCACAAACATAGGAGATCTATGCAAAATTGGAGAAATTGGCTTTGACAAATGAAGGCAACAGGGTATTTTCAAATTCATGACTTTTACTCAATGTTGTGGAATACAAGAAAAAAGAATCATTTATCTTCCACCATAGTGAAAAGTTAGCAATTGCATTTAGATCATTAAACATGGCCCCTGGTACAACTATTAGAGTTGTTAAGAACCTTCGAGTATGTTCTAATTTTTACACTGCATCTAAATTCATCTCCAAGATTGTTGCAAGAGAAATTGTTCTAAGAGAAGTGAACCATTTCCATCATTTTAAATAGGGACAGTGTTCTTGTGGAGAATATTGGTGATGCTAAATGAAACAATCTGAAAAATAGGCTTACACTATAATAATGTGCACTACATCAGATATCTAGTAATAACGAAGGGACATCCATCAAAGTATAACAACAGGGATTTTTTTGGTCATATGTTGTAGTTATAAGTGCCCTGCTAGACATACATGAAAATGTGGAAGCAATATATACAAGGATAGCAAACTATTTCAAAAAAATGCCTCAAAGAAATGTGATATTTCTTTTAATAGTTTAGCCATGATACCACACCATTTTGACATGATCCTTGTAGTGATGTGGGATGTTACCACTACACCACATTTTTATTGCTCGACCTTCATGGTAATGCGAGATGTTACCACTACACCACACCATTATTGATCAACCTTTGCGGTAATGTGAGATGTTACCACTGCACCACACCGTGTCTTCTTGGCTCTTGCGAGGATGCAGGAGAAGTATTTGAGTTACCTCCATACTGCACATTTATTGATCGTCCTTTGCAGTAATGCAGGATGTTACCACTACACCACGTCGTCTTCTTGGCTCTTATGGTATGTTGATATTATGAAACTTGTCACAACAATCTTATGAGTCTTGTCACAACCATCTACTACCTTGAAAAAATAGTCTTATGAAACTATCCTATAGGGATGACAGTCCCAAGAAACATGGCAATGGTTAGACCGATAAATAGTTAACTAGAAACCATGAGTTTTCAATGCATAATGGAGAATATACAGAGAGTTAAGTCAATGAGAAAAAATCCTTGGAGAATTTTCATCAAAAGTATGACAATCAAAGAGTTCATAGTAGAAAATCATATACCCTCAAAGACCTAATAGTCATAATAGACCTAGTGATAGCTTTTAGAGTCATAAGAATAAATTTATAAGAGAATATATGCAAGAGCATGTAAAGAAACTCAGATGGAAGGGAAATTGGTAGAGTTGAAGAATTAGACTTGTAGTGAGAGGGTAGGGAGAACAAAGTAATTTACAGTCAAGAGCATCATGGTAGTTTCTCAGGTGTGTATATTTGGGTAAGGAGAGAACTTGGTGACAACATTACCATCAAAACAATAAGGATACTCAAAACCCTACCAAACCCTAGGGCCTTTTTCATTACCTTTTAGAGATCTCAAACATGCATGAAAATATTTCACAGACGAAAATCATCTCTATTTTTGATGATCACAAAAAGTAACAAAAATTTAGTTTTACAAGTGATGAAAAGAAGTACATGGAAAGTATATTATGCTGAATTTATATTTATTTTTAAAAACTTAACCATTAACTATCCAATACAATCTAGGAAAATACAAATATACAATGAAATATTATGACTAACAAAATGATAATTTTAACAGTTATCTTAAGGTAGACAAAAAAAATTGTGCAAGTGAAAAATAACACCCTTAGATTATTCTGAACAAATAACATTTTCATTTACATCATTTTCAAGCAACATTTTTTTAGATCCGTCCAGCTGTACAAAAATTAAATCAAATCTGCAACGAGCTCAAAGATCTAAAGGTTTAAAAACTAGACATTTTTTAGATCTATTCTTGGGTTTATCTTGCAAAATTCATCATAGAAGGATGGATCATCACCTCATTTAGAGCTAGATGTGGAACTATCTTTTTTGTTTCCATAAAATCCAAAATAGACCTAACAAATGATAGAAGGAATAACCTTGTAAACACGCAAAAGGAAAAGCTAAATCAGTAGTAATTTACTAATTTTCATTCAACTTCTCTGTAATCATTTTAAGTACCCAATTCTATTGTACTTTAAAGATTTATTATATGAAGTTTATCTATTCAAATAGCTTAAATAATTTTAAGTTATAAAATTGATAAATAGGCTTTAGCAATTAAAATAAATCCTTCTAAAATTTTAAATTTCTTTACTATATCTATTTACTGTTGTTAGAGAGTTGCAAACTGTGAATTGTCCTTTGTCCTATAGGATTGACAAAGGAAGAGCACTATCAAAAAATGATTGAATCATAAAAAACAGTCCAAAAACAATGAAATTTATTGTCAAATGGTTACAAAGATATATCCTCTAGGTCATTTGCACATGGTGATTGAGAACACAGTGAGTAAGAAGTAAAAGAGCACTGGATAATAGCACTAGAAAATGGTCATGAGTTATGCAATGAACTTAAATGTTATTTTGATCACAAAGGAGATCAAGATAATAACCAACATACTGATGTGCACAGAGAATGTTTGTGGAGTGCAAAATTCCTTACAAAGCAATTACCACAACACAGTTTGAAAGGAATTGCACCTGCTATTTTATGTTGATATAGATATGTTCTAACTTGTAGTTAATTTTTGTAGCATAACAAATAGTCTAAATAGTTGTTCATATACCATTGTTTCAAATTATAAATTGCTATACCTTATTCTAGGAGCAAATCACAGGGGGAGTCTATACATAAGACACAAATATTTCAAATTCAAAATTTTTGGCTCTTTCACAATTGTTTGCTTCATTTATTTGATCTAAGATAGCCTGTTGTATAGAAGATGCTTTCAAAATCACAATAAAATCATTTATTCTGGGATGACTGTTCAAAATATTTCCCATCATATCAATGAACAAAAGCATTAGTCATTAACCTGAACATTGCAAGAGTTTCATCAAATTCTACTTTTCCACTCTCTTTTCCATTCTGAATTTTATTCCCAATTTCATCCATGAAAAACTTCCTGAACTTGTAGATCCTGCTATTAGCCATAAATTTACTAGGTGTCGAAGATAGCTTTGAGTTTTTACCTAAGCAACAATTGAAAAAATTTGGCCTTACCAAATTACTAAACAATCATCCTAGAATAAAGGATTTTACTATGATTTTGAGAGCATCTTCTATACAACAAGCTATCTTAGATCAAATAAATGAAGCAAACAATTATAAAAGAGCTAGCAATTTTGAATTTGAAACAATGGTGTCTTATGCATATAATCCCCCTATGATTTGCTCTTAGAATAAGGTATAGCAATTTAAAATTTCAAACAATGGTACATGAACAACTATTTAGCCTATCTATTATGATACAACAATTAACTACAGGCTAGAACATATCCATATCAGCATAAAATACTAAATGCAATTCACCTCAAACTATATTTTACCCAAATACGACAGTACCTGAGCTTCTAGTGTTTCTAGATGGAACCTATAGCAGAAAAGTGTAGTCTCCATTTGAAGGAACCATCTTTAGAGCTCTTACCTAAAATGAGGGTTGAAAAAATTAGAAGAAAAGCAATACCATAATTCTAAAGTAACAATTTGTATCAAGCCAAATGTTAGAAAGTATAATTAAAAAGACAAATCCTTACAATTGGACCAAGCAGATTTATGATTTTATCTTTAGAATTTAGGAACTTTCTCTGTCGAAGCTTCACAACCTCAAATTGGATTTCAAATTGGACCAATAAAATTTATGATTTTATCTTTAGAATGTATGAACTTCCTTTGTCGGAGCTTCACGACCTCAAATTGGATCTAATATTGGGCAAATAGATTTATGATTTTATATTTAGAATGTACAAACTTTCTCTATCGGATATCAAAGATCTCAAGTTGGATGTAAAATTGGACCAGTAGATTTATGATTTTATCTTTAGAATAAAGGGAATTCCTTTGTTGGATATTTGGAAATTCTTATATTCAAGTTCTTCTTCCGAGAAAAAACACCCAAAAGTGTTTCAGGCCAACTGAGAGTACTCTCCAACCTAGTTATGTCACTGATAGCAATCCAAGTTTTCTAAACTGTCCATACCCGAATGTTGTATCACAATCTATTCTTTTTACACATAAAAATTCCAAATATTAACCCCTTCTAAATAAAACCATTAATCATCATAAAACCATAATTAATAAATCATTTCAGTTTTAGAAAGAATATGATGTCATTTACTATCAAAACAAAAGTTGTATAAATCCATGAAGCCTCCTAAATGTAGTTTAAAGAAAGTTTACAAGATGGGTTTCGACATAAGAAAATTTCTACTACAACTCTCAATGAATGTATTATAAGCAGAAAACAAAATTCTTCATACTCGAACTAATTCATTCAAACATCTATTCCAAAAATATGTTAGCAGGAGTTAACTAAAAGTGATTACCTCTTGCTGCAATAAAGAGCCTATAACTCTGGTTGATATGCAGAGTGGTTGTGTTATATCAATTATGTAGTGCATTCAAGCACAACCCATGTTTAATGGGCTATTCTAGATAGTGATCAAGATTTTCTAAACCTTATAAATGTTACTTAAAAGTGTACAACTTAAACTACAAACCAATTTTGTTACATACTTGAATGTAATCTTGGGTTACCACAAACTATAATAATGTGATTTGCTAATAACCATTATGGAAAGTATTAAAGAAAGACCCATGCTATATAGGATACAATTCCATGATCAAGTTTACATACCTTAATGATCAAACACAAGCTTCCTACACACTCTAGGATACAATCCAAGATCATACCACAACCCTGTCAAGACAACTAATTTTCTGACCCAAGATTTAAGGTTGCTTTTTAATACCAAAAAAAGCATTGGTAAGAGCATGACTAGGGTACAAACCCTAGGCATTCGTAGAAACATAAACCATAACTCTAGCAGATTAGTGAGATTGCAATACTAGAAAGATTGAGACATTATAGCCAATAACAAAATCTTGCAATCTAAATATTGTAGCCAATAACAAGCACACTATTAGCTCAGTGACATTTGTAAACACAATCTATGGTAAGAAGAATGAAAGTCACTTGAGGTGTGATATTCAAAAAGAGGTTGAGTAATGACAAGATAATAAAGCTCAAACCTTGCATAGTAAAGTGCAGATTTTAACAGTGATTTTCCTTACCCCCTTGTTGACCTTAAGGGTTTTTCATATGCTATTGGAAATGTTAGACAAGGAAAATGTAATAAGGGAATGACTATCCAAATGAAGTAACAGTGGTAATCAAAAGTTCAATGTTTCTTCTTAGTCATTATATAATGGAGGTAGTGGATTGCATGTTTGAGCAGTGTTTTGAGACTCATCAAAGATGGGAGAATAGTGAATAATACCTTGTGGACTATGAAGTAGTGACAATAAGGTTGGATCTTAAGACCCACAATACCATGAAATAATGAGTCCCTTGTAGTAAGTAAGTAGGTACTCTATAGGGCATAGTTTGATTTTAAAGAAGGATGCTCACGAAAGGAATATTCAAGTGACAGTCAGTGATTTATTTGAGATTGCAGCTGAGGGTGCAATATCCAGTCTTAAAGGAAGTTAGAAAAGCAATAAATGTGCAAGAAAATAAAATTGTACACATCAAACAATTCACAATGTTATCTTGCATAATTCTTTGAGTTTGAAGACAAAAATCGGACTATATCTTGATGAAAGTGGGACCTTAATGGTCAATCACTAGCAACCATGATTTTAAAACATGCTATTGTGCTTATGGAGGCAACATTTTAAGCAAGACAATGAGTGGTGGTTTGGAACAATGGCATGTATGAAGGACTTTGCTTTATATGCATACTATGTAGTCTAGCTTAAGACAACATTCTTAGAAGAGATTGAAGGTGGATTATGGAACTCAAGGGTTACCATGATAAGGATTAAAGCAAAGACCGAGATCTATTTAAAATCCACTACCGTGAAGATATTAAAGATGTCACATAAAAAACCCTAGCAGCTGGAGTAGTGAATACAACATCAAAGAGGATAGTGTGTTGGGGCAGATTTAGGAGATCTCCACATTATCTAATCACAAGAAAATACATCATTTATTTATTTATTTCAATTAAAAGAAATCATTCTAAACCCTATATAGGATACATTGATACTTCAAAAGCATTCGATTTATTTTTTTAATTAAAATAAATTATTTTAAACCCTATATAGGATACATTTATACTTCAAAAGCATCTAATTAATTTTTTTTAATTAAAATAAATCATTCTAAACCCTATATAGGATACATTGATACTTCAAAAGAATCTAAAGGAATTTGAGATTAAACAAATATATGTCAATTAAAAACCTAGATTACAAACAATAGCGCGAACAATGTAACGCTTGTTGAGCAGAGCAAGAATGAGATAATCAACAATGAATCCTATGCCTCCTATCACATACATCTCCTTACCATTCTCTATCATTCTTTACTGAAACTTGACAGGCTATGCCTGAAAATAAGGTTTCGACAAAGGTTTTAGAGTACTTTTATTAAAATGCAAAATCCATTTTGGCGGGCTACGCCTAAAAATAAGATTTCGACGAGTTTTTTAGAGTATGTTTATTAAAGTTTTAGAGTATTTTGGTGGGATATATTATTGATTCCTTAAATGATTTATTCAAATGGATTGTGACTAAATAAATGACTAGCTATTTAGTCATTTTTATTTGTGTGACTAAATAATTTTTATTCAATGACCAAATTAATCATTTATTTACTCATTTATAGCCGAGTTGCAAAAAATTAGTAGAATTTAGTCATTTTTAGTTGTTGTGACTAAAAGTTTTGGTCACCTAGTCATTTATTTTCCAAATTCTACTAGTGAAAGTCCAATTGAGATTGAAGCTTTCTTGACACTCCACCTTTCTTATCCAAAATTTTGAGGATTGCATTGAAATACCCACCCACAATACAAAACTCAAAAGCCAGATCACTACAAATGATGTCAAGTTCCTTCCAAACTTGTCTTTTTTGAAGGCAATTTTTTGGGCTGTAAATGTTAATCAAAAGGAAACTAAGATTGGAGGTGATGATCCTTACCTTAGAGGTGATCCAAGATTGATTTGCCACCACCTCTTCTAGAAGAACACTCTGTGGCTTCCAGAGGATCATGATCCCACTTGAGGGCCCCAAGGCATTGACCCCAATTAGCCACCAATGTTTCACCTTTTTACGAAGTTCACCTGCTCTTGATTGTTGAGCTTTGTCTCTTGCAACATACACATATCTACTACCAATGAGTCTACTTGATTCATAATCAGGAAATGTTTGTTAGGGGCATTTAAGCCCCTAACATTCCATGTTAGAAGTTTCATGGCTATTCAGAAAGGGTATCACCCTTCCCTACTTTCAACATCTCATTAATCTTCATCTGCCTAATCGCTTCACCATCCCACTTGAGTTTTTCTTTGTTTGGAATTCTCACCTGAGTCTTGCACTCCCCACAACCCAGAGAAATTATGTCGAAATCCTTCTGAGCTATGCCCAATTTTCTTGGAGCTCCCTGCTCCTGTGAATCCACTCTTTTTCGTTTGCTTGATTTATTGACGAGACTCGCCTCCTTCTAAACATATTCTTCAATATCAAGATGTAGACAATTGGTCTAGTCCACAAACCAATCATCATTTTCGATGTTGATCACCCCTATTTTGGTTGCCTTGGCGAGCTCATCCAGTTCAGTGCCAACCTCCATTAGGGAATTAAGGTCCTCCTCCCTCACCTTTTTTCCAAGGAAATCGATAGTGTCTGCCACCTTTTGATCAATCTCCCTTTTCTGATCTCCCGACACCAACACCTCTTCACTTGCCTCGACTGCACCACTTGGCACCCCAACCTCAACCTTCTCCTTCAAGATTTATGAGCCCGTCGAAGAGCTCTCCTATGAGAAATTTTTGAGCCCCGCTCACCCTGAGAACTATTGGTGGGAACTCAATTGCCTTCTAGATGCTGATTTCACCAACTTATGGTTCTTACCAAGGTGTTGCTCGGGTAGGGATCCAAGAATAAATCCTGCACCCAGTTCCCCAGTCCGTGAAGATTTCAATCTCTCGCCAAGTCTGGATGTTAGGAGAATATTATACATAGATTCTTATGTTGTGGGTGCTAATACCATCCACCTCCAATTGCTCCTCTGCACAAACAAAGTCACCCAAACTATTTTCTATGTCTGCTAAGATACCTGGGGCCCAAAATTAAAGGGGTAGATTTGATAGTTTGTACAAATCCTAAACATGATCTAGAATGTGATGATGTAGATTGAAACCAAGACACCATCTACAAATATAAAAGTTGCACCCATCCATGATCCATATGCCGTGCTCAATTTCATCCCTGATCTCCTTTGATGGAAAAATGACAATGAAATATCCTTGCGACAAAACCTTAAATCCCAAGTTTTCACCTTGTTTTCCACACCACCATCACATGAAACTATCCCAATTGAGCCACATACAATACCACCTCATAATTAGCCCCAACTTTTCAAGACATTCCTTGTTTGCTAGAGCTTGATGGAAATCAAGACCATAGTTTGCATTCTTCCTCAATCTTGCCTACCACCAAAGCCCTCCTGCCTTGACTAGTTCTTTGCACCATTTCCTTGGCGATGACCACCACAATTTTGTTCACTGGTCCTTATGCCATTAACTAGATTAAGGGGATTTCTAGCCTCCTGTTGAGCCCTACAAAACCTAGGGTTGCAGCCTTACCATCCATGATTCCCATTCTTATCATTAGGGTGCTTGCGAAAATTTGAATTTCATCCAATGTTCCTTGGTGAGATAGGGTGACCAAGATTTTTCTGCTCGAAGTTTGTAGCATGTTCACCCTCCATCCCATGCCCTAGAGATCTACCACCTTGCTCCTTTCTCTCCAAGCCCCGACCTTCACCACCTTCGCCTATTCACACCACCTCTACATAAATTCACACTTCCTCTGCTTCTATTCACGCCATCAAAATTTTGGCAAGTCCTTGTATTTTTTATTAATTATATTATATTATGTTGTATTGTATTATTATATTATAATATTAAAATATTATAATAAAATTAAGTTCAACATTTTCTTGATATGAAAACAATGATTTATAATATGTGCAAGCAATTATCCTAGAATTGCAATTACTGTCAACAAAGTATATATGGAAAATAAATAATTTATTTTAAAATTTAATTAAAAAATAGATTAAACATCAATGACCTTGTCTTATCAAAATAATTAGTAAAATAACTAGAAATCACACCTTGGTGTGCAATGGGTATGCCAAAGAGTTGTGGAAGGTCAATTAGTGATGAAGGAGCATCCTTGGTTCTTTGCAATCCTACATCAACCAAAAATATTTTCATTTTAGTTTTATTCTTGTTCAGTTCAAGTTGGCAGATTCGATATTTTGTCATATTTGCTCACTAGACCCTATGGATCCATGTTTTCATCATGGACATGTTCATTTTCATATTTCCAATATTTCTGAATGATTGGATCTTTTTCCAAAAAGTTATCACTTTCAGATTAAGTGATAGTTTCTAGAACAGAGCACCGACACAGTTTCGAGCCTAATGGCTAATTTGATCTCTTGTGGATCCTTCCCGTATCTTGTGGATCCTCACGTTGTGTTTTGAATTATTTCATGGAGTGTCCCCAACCTTAATTTAGGTCCACACTTCATCATATGCACCTACCGAGTAGAAATTCAAATTCAAGGCCGACCTATTTCATGCACGTTACGTTTCCTTCATCAGAGATTGTAATGATCTTTGGCCGATGCAGATGATTCTATATCTCAGATGTGATATAAATCATTGTAATAGATCATTAGGATGGCAATCAAAATGAGTATTGGTTTGATATGTAAGTTTTCATCTTGCATTTAGGAGCATAAAGGAATACTGTATTTTGAGCATGTTGTATCAGGCCTGTGAGCCCAATTTGTGAACCCGGATGTTGCCGATTGATTGTAACTAAATTTTTTGATAATAAGAATGTTTGAATCTGCATTTGCCTCCATATTTTGAGTGGCTTTTGTTGTGTAACTCTTGCTACACAATCTAGTCTGTTCTCTCTAAGTACCCTCCTATCATGACTAAACCAAAATTGGTATCAAATTGAGATTCGTTTCATGAGAGATCGTCAGAGTTTGCGAAGCCCTATTGAAGATTTGTTGTGGGGTGGTGGACTGAGGATCCGACTTGCAACTACAGAGGACTTGTGTAAAGATGGCAGAAAGAAGAAATGGTAGAGGAAATGGAGTGCGCAAAAATGTAGACCCATATATAATGGAGATGTTCAGAGGAATTGTTGCTAGATTAGAAGCAGTCGAAATGGCCCAGAGGAGAGGTCAACCAGTTGATGATGTGAGTGATGAAGAGGTAGAAGAACATGAAGAAGAGGAAAGAGGAAATCAACCTGGCCTTGATCAGGGAGAAGAGAGATTCATAAGATCCCTAACCAGAGTAAATACTAAACCGCATTTCAATCCACCGGATTATAGTGGTAAGTTGGATTCAAATGAATTGCTTGATTGGATAATGGAGATGGAGAAGTATTTTAATTTTGAAGGTACTGCCGACTATAAGAAGGTGAAATTTTCTTGTACAAATCTGAAAGGAAATGCATCCCTTTGGTGGGAACATTTGTAGACAAATAGGCAAAGAAGAGGAAACGAGAAGATAAAATCATGGGATTGGATGGTGAATAAGTTAAAGATGAAGTTTATTCTCACAGACTATTAGATCAGTTTGTTCCAAAAGTTGCAGAATTTGAAGCAGAAGGAGTCAAATGTGACAAAATATACTGAGGAGTTCTACAAGTTGAATATCATATCCGAACATTTGGAGGATGAGATCGAGCAAGTAGCCAGATATGTGAATGGCTTGAAGTTGTCTATACAAGATGAGATCAGTTTGATCAAGTTGATGAGTGTGGAGAAGGCATATCAATGTGCCCTAAATGTTAGTGTAATATATTACACTAGCATAAGTTAACTTAGGTCATATTAACCCTAGGTTGCATTTAATCTTTTAATAATGTTGTTAGGGTTTCCTTGTTGTCACATGTTGTTAGATCAAGACACATGGCAAGATCTTAATGCATCTTGTATCTCACCCTTTCCTATATAAGGAGGGTTATTATATCATTTGAAACATCCTTTTTAACCTCATCATTTGAGAGGTCTTAATATCAAGCAAGCTCATTCTTGCATATCCTCTTGTGGAAGATTTATCATTGTTTTTGCAGGTGTTCCTAGTTATTAATCTTATTCAAGATTTCTAACATGGTATCAGAGCCCTTCCTGCAAGACTCTTCCCAAATCTGAGGATTGAGCTATGGTTGTAAGATCTTCCTTGAGGTTGTCTCCATATTAAGGTTTTCTTCGAAGGTCACTTTTAGTGCATGTTGGAGGAAATATGAGCTCATATCCAAGTCTAGGGCTGTCGAGAAAGTCAGATCTGGCTTTTGCTTCACCGAAACAGAGATCGTGATACACAATTGCGGAACCGGGGTTTCAAGTTCAAATTTGACAACCGACTTGCATATTTTGCATTTTTAATCAACATTGCAGGTTCCAGCATGCCTTTTCATGTTTTAGGTAGCTGATTCAACCTTTGCATGTCATTTTTTGGTTTTTGGGGTCATTTTTTGTTGCTAAAGGCTTCTATTTTACACTAGATCTACATCTTTTGTACATCTACAAGAAAAAACGTCATCTAGGTTTTGTTTGCCGCATCAAAAAACCATCTGGGTACTTTTTAGTTTTTGCATGCAGTTAGTATATTTTTCCGAAATGAACTTAGAAAGCTTCAGCCGTACCCCTCTCCGTTGGCAGTTGTAGATTTGAAGGCAGTTTTCCAATGTTTCGTTCTTGCTCATACGAACTCCGTTTCTCACAATTTTTTTTTGAATTTGGCTATTATTTTGTCCTCTATGCACTAGTGCAGACGTTTCTTGGTTTTGATGTAGAAATTTTTCAGAAATTGCAGATTCTCAGTCATGACATTACACGGTTCTCGTTTTGGGAACTTCGAAGAAGCATAACTTTCTCATACGACCTCGTATCGAGGTGATTCTTTTTTTGAAAGTGCATGTTTTTTTGAGTAGATTGCAGTGGTGCTATTAGTTTTACTTGTATGAGTTCCAATATTGTAGTTTCAGTTTACACCCTATTTGTGAGGGTTTTGTAATGCATTGAAATCAAGACCACTTAGTATTTCTCACCGGTGGAAGTTGTAGATGCACTAATATAAAGTGCCAAATCATATTCTCTTGAGGGGGGTTCTTTGATTGATTGAAAAGGGGGGGTTCAATGTGTTGACTCTTGTTAGCACATATTCTCTTTTAGAAACATGATTTTATGCATCATAGTTCATTATGGGGTTCTCATTTCATCCTGCTTTGATCATGTTGAAACGGGGAAACTACACACAATGGAGAAATGGTATTATCACACATCTCCAATGGCTTCATTTGTTGCCAAATTTGTATAATCTTGTTCCCCCTCCTGGTATCGACAGTAAGAAATTTGCTTGGAATTGCAAAAGGGATCATGTCTTAGGAGTCACTGCAATGCATATTGATGTTTCCACCTTCAAAAGTGTTGATCATTGTGATTGCCCTCATACTCTTTGGACTAAAATTTGGGAGATACATGGAGATAATGACATTCAGCCATTCCCAGATGATCCTATTTCAGATTGTCTTGTGCCTCTTCATCTTTCCAACAGGATACCCTATGATGCAGATACTATGCAGGATTTTGAATATTTGGAATACTTTGAATCTTCAGATGAGGATGAGGATGAAGAGGGTTCTTCTGATGCTCTTGCTTCTCCATCAGAGACAGTTGATGTACCTTCACCTTCAGTGATTTCATTACAATCCATATCACTTTGTCTTCCTAATTGGGATTCCTATCTATCAAACATTGCATCCTTGCTTGTGGAGTCTCACATTTTAGATTTGGAGGACATATTTGAGGGGATATCTCTCCTATTTGATGACATTCATTGCACTCCTGTTGTCAAATCATCACAGTCTTTGGATTTTGTTCAGCATCTATTTCCGCATCGTCCTGATTTGTCACCTTCTACATTGATTGGGTATGTACCTGAGTGGGTTGTGGCATCTTCATCTTCATCAGGCAAGGAGACACATGAGCAGCTTTTAGAGACATCATCAACATTCATATACATCCATCCTTCCTTCAATTCCTATCCGGAATGGGAAGCATCTCTACACTTGCACCTGGTTTTGCTTCTTTCGAAAGGGAGACAAGTTGTTTGTCGACTTTGGATCATGTTTTGTCTACATACACTTACCTTTTTTGCAGGTGATCACATATCTTGGGGGGGGCTATATTGTCTCTCTATTTCCCTCCTATGGGAGGGGGCATTGATTGTATTGTATCCATGTGATGATTCTTGTCCTTGGGGGGATGATGTTGAGTCCTCCATTCATCACCTTTCTGCATTTCATCTCCTTTTTTCGAAGAGGGGTTTTCTTTCCACTGGGTTTTCCCCATTTCTCCATTTAGTGGGAGATTAGTTGCATTTTCATCCTATGTACATGGGTACCTAATATGGCCATCAGCCGAGGCCCATCATCATGCATAATCATTTCATTTTCTTTTCCTCCCTAAGTTGCACTTATGGGGGGGTGTTAGTGTAATATATTACACTAGCATAAGTTAACTTAGGTCATATTAACCCTAGATTGCATTTAATCTTTTAATAATGTTGTTAGGGTTTCCTTGTTGTCACATGTTGTTAGATCAAGACACATGGAAACATCTTAATGCATCTTGTATCTCACCCTTTCCTATATAAGGAGGGTTATTATATCATTTGAAACATACTTTTTTACCTCGTCATTTGAGAGGTCTTAATATCAAGCAAGCTCATTCTTGCATATCCTCTTGTGGAAGATTTATCATTGTTTTTGCAGGTGTTCCTAGTTATTAATCTTATTCAAGATTTTTAACACTAAAAGCATAAGAGAAGTTGAATAAAAGACATGAGAAGAGACAAAGAGGAAGACGTGGAAGATTCCAGAGATGAAGAATTCTTACTAGAGGAGGAAGAGGATATTTTGTAGATTAGAATAAAGATAGAGAAGTCAGTAAAAATGATAATATGTACCGTAGAGATGATGGAAAATCTTACCAGAGAGGAGGATATGGTGGTTACTAGAATGAGGGTTATAGAAAAGGTGATAGAGGATAGGAGAAAAGAGTATTCAGGGGAACTTGTTTTAAGTGTGGTGGAGAAGGGCATAGAGCCTTTGAATGTAATCAGGGGGAGACAAGAAAAAATACAAAGAATAGTAGAAGAATTTCCTTTGCTAAGGAGGATCATGTTGGATCATCTAATAAACCAGAAGAGGGAGAAGTGTTGGTGAACAAAATAGTATTGTGTCAAAGTGAGATGGAGCAGGAACCACTACAGAGAAATAATTTGTTCTGAACCAGATGCAAGGTAGCTGGTAAATGTTGCAGAGTGATTATTGATAGTGGAAGCTCTGAAAACCTAGTTTTTGAAGAAATGGTGACAAAATTGAAGCTAGAAAGATTGAAACACCTGAAGCCCTATCAGATAGCATGGATTCAAGATGAGCATAAGATACTGGTAAGTGAACAATGTTTGGTGAAATTGAAGATAGGATATTATCATGATGAAGTTTTGTGTGATATCATGCCTATGGATGTATGCCATGTTTTGTTGGGAAGGCCTTGGAAATATGATAGATAGGCTATTCATGTTGGAAAGAAGAACACATATACCATTGTTGTTAATGGGATGAAGCAACCTTTGTTGCTCTTTGAGGATGTTCCTAAAGTTGAGGTTTGTATGAATGCTAGAATTTGTTTGGTTGATGGAAGGAGTTTTTTGGATGGACTGGAACATGAGAACATGTGTTATGCCTTGGTTCCTAAAAAGGCTGAAGACTTGAAGCATGTAGAAGAAAAAATAGAGGATATAAAGGAGTTGCTGGTAATATATGAAGCTATCATTTCAGATAATGTACCTGATGGATTGCCACCTATGAGGAGTATTAGTCATTGCATGGATCTGATTCTTGGAGCTAGTTTTCCTAATAAAGTAGCACACTGAATAACACCAATAGAGAATAAAGAGTTGAATAGACAAATGCAAGAGTTGTTGAGGAAGGGTTTGATCAGAGAAAGCTTAAGTCCTTGTGCAATACCTGGTGTGCTAGCACCTAAGAAGGATGGAGAATGGAGGATGTGTACAAAATCTAGATCCATAAACAAAATCATAGTTAAGTATAGATTTCCTTTGCCCCATATGGATGACATTATGGATTGTTTGAGTGGAGCTAAATACTTTACAAAGATAGATTTGAAGAGTGGATATCATCATATTAGAATTAGAGAAGGGGATGAGTGGAAGACAACATTCAAGACAAATGAAGGATTGTATGAGTGGTTGGTGATGCCTTTTGGACTAACAAATGCACCAAGTACTTTCATGAGGCTGATGAATGAGGTATTGAAGAAATTCTTGGGTAAGTTTGTGATTGTCTATTTGGATGACATCTTGATTTTTAGTAAGACTAGAGAAGAACATTTGTTGCAATTAAGACAAGTTTTGCAGAGGTTGAGAGAAGAATAGTTGTTGATAAACATTAAGAAGTGTAGTTTCATGAAGGAAGAATTGGTATATCTTGGATTTGTGATATATGTTGATGGATTGGAGATGGATCCTAAGAACATAATAGCAATTGTTGAATGGCCTACACTGGAAAACATTGGAGATGTAAGATCATTTCATGGATTGGCTAGTTTCTATCGAAAGGTCATTAGGAATTTCTATTCTATTTGTAGTCCTATGACAAAAACAATGAGAGGAGATAAGAAATATTTTAGGTGGACATCTAGAGCAGACCGAAGTTTTGAGTTGTTGAAATGGAAGGTAATTGAGTAGCCCGTGTTGGCTTTATCGGACTTTAATAAGGTATTTCAGGCAGACTGTGATGCAAGTGGAAATTCAATTGGAGTAGTATTAAGTCAAGAAGGAAGACTCGTAGCTTATTTAAGTGAGAAATTGAATGATGCTAGGAAAAGGTATTCAGTGTATGACCAAGATTTTTATGCCATAGTTCAAGCCTTGAAAAAGTGGAGACATTACTTGTTTCCTAAGGAGTTTGTGTTGTATACAGATCATCTGGCATTGCAATATTTGAACAGTCAAGGTAAGTTGAATAAGAGACACATGAGATGGGTGGAATTCTTGCAAAGTTATACTTTGTTTTGAAACATAGGAGTGGAAATTCAAATAGAGTTGTTGATGCTTTGAGTAGGAGAAGGAATTTACTGGAAGAAATGAGAGTGGAGGTATTAGGATTTGACGAATTGAAGAACTTGTATGAGGAAGACCCAAATTTTGCAGAACCTTGGAGATATTGTAAAGACCCAGTCTTGGAGGATAGGAGTTAGTGGTTGGATTATTTCATTCAAGAGGATATGTTTTTCAGAAGAAATCAATTGTGTATACCCCAGAGTTAATTGAGGGATAGTTTGGTGAAGAAAAACATAGCAGAGGATTGACAAGACACTTGGGAATTGATAAGTTAGTAGCATTGGTAAGTGAGAATTAATTTTGGCCACATATTCATAAGGATGTTAGGAAATTTGTGCAGAGTTGTAGAGTTTGTCAAGCTGCAAAAGGGAGTAGTCAGAATGTTGGATTGTATAAACCTTTGACAGTTCTGAAGAGACCTTGGGAGGATATCAGCATGGATTTCATACTTGGTTTGCCGAAGACATAGAGAGGTAATGATTCTATATTTGTGGTGGTGGATTGATTTTCTAAAATGGCACATTTCATAACTTGTAAGAAGACAAAAGATGGAGTACATGTAACATACTTGTTTTTCAAGGAAGTAGTCAGATTGCATGGATTACCTAGGGGTATTGTTTCAGACAAAGATACGAAGTTTGTTGGTTACTTTTGGAGGATACTTTGGAAGAAGTTAAAGATAGATTTAAATTTCAATTCTACTTTTCACCCATAGATTGATGGACATACAAAGGTAGTAAATAGGATTTTAGGGAATTTGTTGAGATGTTTGGTTGGGGAAAAGACCAAAAGTTGGGATTTAGTCCTTGCACATGCAAAGTTTTCTTACAATAATTCAGTGAACATGAGTACCAAAAAGACACCTTTTGAGATTGTTACTAAAGTTCATCCTAGAGGTATATCAGAGTTGTGAGACATCGGCAAGGAAGATAAAAGGAGTGTAGAAGAAGAGGAATTTGTAGAACATATGAAGAAAGTGCATACTCAAGTAAAACAATTAGAAGATATGAACCAGAAGTATAAGGAGCGAGCAAATGAAAAGAGGAGACATAATGAGTTCAAAGTTGGAGATTAAGTGATGGTGTATTTGAGGAAGGAAATATTTCCAGTTGACACATACAATAAGCTCAAGATGAAGAATTTTGGACCCTATAAGATTTTGAAGAAATTTGAGTCAGGAAATGTATATGAAGTAGAGTTACCAGATGGCATGGGTATATCACCTATATTAAACATTGCAGGTCTACATTAGTACCATGAATAAAAATTTAGTGAAGACAGTAAAGAAAAATTGGAGAAACAATTTCCTAAACAACAATCATACAAGATATAAGAGGTTTTGGATATCAGAGATGGGAGGGCAACACGTGGAAGATAGTACAAAGAATATATTGTAAGGTGGAAAGGAAGACCAATGGAGGATTCTTCTTGGATTTCTCAAGATGAGGTAGACCGTATTGGTTTTACTTTAACCCCAACAAAGTGAGGGACTCAATTTTCAAATAACCCCAAATGTTTGATGCAAAAGCATCCTTGGTTCTTTGAAATCCTGCATCAACCAAAAATATTTTCATTTCAGTTTTGTTCTTGTTCAGTTCAAGTTGGCAAATTTGATATTTCGTCATATTTGCTCACTAGACCCTATGGATCCATGATTTCATTGTGGACATGTTCATTTTCCTTATTCCAAGATTTCTGAATGATTGGATCTTTTTTCAGAAAGTTATCACTTTCGGATTGTGACAATTTCTAGAACAGAGCACCGAAGTAGTTTCGAGCCTAATGACTAATTTGATCTCTTGTGGATCCTTCTTGTAACTTGTGGATCCTCACGTTGTGTTTTGAATTGTTCCATGGAGTGTCCCTAACCTTAATTTAGGTCTAGACTTCATCATATGCACCTGCCGAGGAGAAATTCAAATTGAAGGACGACCTATTTCATGCATGCTACATTTCCTTCATCGGAGATTTTAATGATCTTTGGATGACATGGATGATTCTCGATCTCGTATGTGATATAAATAATTGTAATAGATCATTAAGATGGCAATCAAAATGAGTATTGGATTTGATATGTAAGTTTTCATCTTGCATTTAGGAGCATATAGGAATACTATATTTTGAGCATGTTGTATCAGGCCTGTGAGCCCAATTTGAGAACCTGAATGTTGTTGACTGGTTGTAATTAAATTTTTTGATAATAAGAACGTTTGAATCTTCATTTGCCTTCATATTCCAAGTGTCTTTCGTTGCATAGCTCTTGCTGCACGGTCCAGGCTGTTCTCTCTGAGGACCCTCCTGCCGTGACTACACCAATTAGGGAAAGTTTTGACCTATTTTTTGCAATTTGTGGTGTACATGAGGTCAATCATTAGAGAGATATAAGGTTAGATAGAGAGAGAGATTGAGAAATAATTATATAGATATTTATGGAAATATGGAAGAATAAATATGGAGAGATATAGATAGAGAGGCAAAGAGATATAGATATAGAGGTCTAGGAAGAGGGATAGGGAGAGGGAGAGAGGGAGATAGAGATAGATGGATAGAGAGGAGGCATGCCTAGAGATAAATGAGGAGAAATTAAGATAGAGTGATAGAGGTAGAGAGAGGTAGAGGAAAAGATAAAGATAAAGAGATATAATGAGATAAAGAGTGAGAGGTATAGATAGAGAGATATAGATGAAGAGGGAGAGATAAAGAGATATAGATGGTGAGATACAATGATAGAGATAGAGGTAGAGGTAGAGATGGTGAGATATAGTGATGAAGAGGGAGAGATAAAGAGATAGAGATAGGGAGGGATAAACAAGGAGTATGTGTGTGAGAGAGAGATATATAGAGATAGAGATAGGGAGGGAGAAACATGGAGTGTGTGTGAGAGAGATATATGGAGATAGCTATAGAGAGGGAGATATATAAATAGATAGAGAGGAAGGGAGAGAGGGGGATATAAATAGATAGAGGATAGAGGAGTAGGGATATATAGAAAGAGGGAGAAATAGGGAGAGAGAGGGAGATATATGGATATAAAGAGGGAGAGATAAAGATATAGATATAGTGGGAAAGATAGAGTGGGAAGAGAGAGATGCAAGGAGATAGAGATAGAGAGGAAGATGGAGATGGATATGGAGAGAGATGAAGAGGAATAGGGAGAGGGAGAAATAGAGATAGAAAGAGAGAGAGAGAAAGAGAGAGCGAGAGAATGAGAGAGGGAGAGATGGAGAGATAGAAAGATAGAGATAGGAAGTTATATATAGAGAGGCAAAGAGAGGGAGATATATATAGAAAAAGATCTTAATATCTTTGTCTCCCTCTCTATCCCTATGTTTCTTAATCTCTCAATCTCTCTCTTCTTCTCTCCCCCCTATTTCTCTCTCTATATATATATTTCATCTTCTCTTTTCCTCTATTTGTCTTTCTTTATCTCTCTTACTATCTCTATCTCTTTCTCTCTCACTTTATTCCTTAATATCTATATCTCTATCTCTTTATATTTATTTCTCCCTCTATATCTCTATATTTCTCTCTCTATCCCTATCTTTGTTTCTCTCTCTTCTCTCTTTTTAAATCTCCCTCTATCTATCACTCCATTTCTATTTTTATTTCTCTCTCTCTAATGAGCTCTCTCTAATTCTCTCTCTCTCGCTTGCTAACTTTCAATTTAGATTTTAAGTTGGAAATTCATTTTATTATATAAATTAAAATAAAATGAAATACAATTTATTTTACAACAAGTAAAAATTTTAATAAAACAAATAATTATAAATTAAATTAATTTTATTATTTTTTAATTATTAATTGTAATTTCATAAAAAGACATAAATAATTAAAATAAATTTAAAACTTAAATCTAAGTTAAAAATTAAAATATAATAAAATTAATGCAAAGTCAAAATATATCAAAATCAAAATATTAAAAAATAATATATATATATATTTAA
Organism: Sequoiadendron giganteum; assembly: GCA_007115665.2. Taxonomy (NCBI): domain Eukaryota; kingdom Viridiplantae; phylum Streptophyta; class Pinopsida; order Cupressales; family Cupressaceae; genus Sequoiadendron; species Sequoiadendron giganteum. Next base: position 291,922,098 of record CM021105.1, on the reverse strand, counting down.
ATATACATATAATAAACTTATTAAGTTAATAAATAATTAAATAGAAAAATAAAAAATAATTTATAAATTTATTAAAAAGTAAATATAAATTAAATTAAATTCTTAAATAAATTAAATTTTTAAAATTAAAACCGTACTTCACATAGAATATTTAAAATAAAAATAATTGTACTTTTATATTAAAAGTCACAAGTAAAATCAAATTTAAAAAGCTAAAAATAAAGTGCAACCTATAAAAAGTTAAATTATTTATCAATTTTTATTATGTATATGATATCATAAGGCTCTCCAAGTTTCATAAAATAATATTTAAATTATTTTAAAAAACATTATTCAATATTATAAAGGAAATATTAATAATAATGAATATTTTTAATGTTATTCAAATTAATACAAAATTTTAAATTATAAATATGATATTTTTACATATTATTAAATATTTTTTAATAAAGATCAAATTTTAAAACCAATCATTTGTCCAAACCAAAAAAAAAGTTATTCAATATTTGAAAATCAACACTTCAAAAAGAAAAAAATAGTAGGATATGTTGTTTGATAGGCAATCTTTGGCCTTATGGACATTAAAATCTTCTACTCTATCATTCAACAAAATATTGAAAAGGAAGATTCTATGTAGGATAACATTTTATCATATTTATGTTCATATATTACCAAATTTAGGTCAATAGAACTCAAAAATTATAGTAAGCTATAATAGAAAAGAGTAGAGTTAAAGGATCCTTGGTTGTAAAAAAATCAAACAACTGGAAACTAAAGAAATGCGAACATAACATGGGGATAAACCCAAAGAGGTGAACTTCAAACCATAAAAACTAAGTAAAAATAGTCTTATATGGAAAGGATCTTCCAAGGAAGCATTGAGATGCCAACGAAGAAATATTAGAGCAACAATATCACCATGTTTGTATCTCAGATCACAACAACCAACAACGTTTCCAATTTTCACCATAAAAGGGTCAATGTAAGATATGATGATGCCCAAAAATGTCTAGGAATAAGATGGTCAAGATTAACAATACTCAAAGGAACCCTGACACACATCCATCACCAAAGAACCTCTGGTATATAAAATAGAAGTATACAAAAGCATACCCCTCTAATCATGTCAGATTAGGGATTAACTGACTAAAACAAGACAACACAAATTAGGGGTATATCAGTTGAAATAAGATTGAATGAATAACCAAAAATTTGGCACATCTTAAATAAATCTCTAAGTAATCTAACTACCAATAATTTCAGCTAATTACTCCATACAATATCTTCCTATGTTGGGCCAATAGGGTAGAGACAAGACATGGATAATTCCCAACATTTTGAGAAAATACTTTTCAAAATAAGTGAGAATATATATTACATAAGTTTAATGCTAGTTGGAAGATGGAGTGGATGGATGCTACTACAACATACAATCATGAGAAGACTCTTATAGAGGAAAATAGGGAAGATAATGCATAGATCGATAAAATAGTAAGATTGTAATCTAATCCCCTTTTTCATAATTTTATTTGTATGGGTAGCTTTATGTGATAAAGACTGTAACAACTTTGTGATTTTATTTCATCTTTGAAAGGTTATGCTTATGTTATAAAGAATATTTGATGAACATACATATTTTTATATAAATTATTCTACAAGAAGCTTCTATTATGTGACTTTGGTAGATTGAAATATATGTTCATTTTGTGTACCCCTATTACACTAGCAGTCCAAAAGTGCATAATGCAATAAAAGGAAATAACCAATTGGAACCAAATCTGTGACCATGCATGTAGAAACTATCACTCTACGCTTCAAAATTTGAAAGTGTTAAATACATGATAAAAGACGATATCAAATGTCAATAAGGGGCTTTCATACTTCATGTTACAAAAATGTCATCAATAGACTTAAAATATCTTTATACTTAGGACAAACTGCATGAAAACTATAAGACATCATATGTTCTATTAGTAAACATGATGCATAAAGCCAAAATAATTTTTTTACAATTTTGGAGAGGGCAAGAGCTCCCATTTTAAAACCCCCAAATGATCCCATGAAAGGTAATAAATTATGGAAATAATAAACATGAATCTTCCTCCACTGAATCAGGAGCATTTACTATTTTGGAGGAAAGGTAACTTCTAATAAAGGGGGGAAGCCAAAGGTATGCTTCAACTACTTAAGATATTTTATTGTCACATATGATTTCATTTTCCAATTTCATTTCTGATTAGTGAATGCAACATTGATAATGGTTACATGGAGGAAGGGTATGCTAATTTTCTCAGATAATGTTGCAAAAAAAGTTGTAAATGCATCAAATTTGTCTTTTGAAACAAGAAAATTCTAACTCTCTAAACCCATGTTCAATTTATTCCCAAAATCCAGTGAGAGAAATTTAGAAATAAATCACCATAAGAGTTTTCATGGGATGCTTGAATAGTGAAACTTGGAGCAATGTGCCCATAGTGGGGTTGCATGTTGCACAAACGGTTGCCATTGCACCAAAAGATCGACCTGTTAATGCCTGATACAACTGCCAAAGTTAATGAACCCACGATAGGTGGTTAAGCCATGTCATGAACCTGAGCACTGCATTGCACAATACAGGGAGACCAAGGGAACACACCTTGCAACAATCCCCCCAACACAAGCGTGGGGTTTGAACCCATGACCTAGGCTTTGATACCAATTGTTGCACAAACGATTATTGTTGTACCAAAACTCAACATGTTAATACTCAATACAATTGCTGGAGATAATGAATCCATGGAAGGTGGTTAAGCCATGTCACGAACAAGAGAATTGTGCTACACAACACAAGGAGACTAAGGGCACACACCTTGCAACACTACATCCACACTGTAGTTAATGAAGCTCATAATATGATATCCATGTGATCGATTCATCATAAAGAGATCCTGAAATTTATTTGTAAAACCATGGTAAAAGCTAAAACTATAAACAAATTTGAAAAAAATTCATCCTTAAGAAATATGCCAAATTTAGTTGTAGTTGTGTTGAAAGGAAAAAAGGTTTCAAATGTGCACTCTATGGCATAGAATAGCCAAAGTAGATGCACCATCAATTTTTTCACAGCTTCCATTTGACCATCAATATGAGGATGGATAATCATTGATGTGGTCGGGTTGTATCCATCGTAGATTTAAAAAAACCATTTTTGTGCATATTCTGCAATCATTGTATTTCATGAGATAACCTCTCTTTGAGGCATTATGTCAAATAGTTCATGTGCCTTTTCTATGCTTCCACACTTTGTATACATGTCTACCAAAGCATTTCCAACTATAATATCCAAAAAAATCCCCCTTTCATGATGATTTTATGGATGTCCATACCTTGTTCTAAAGCTCCCATTTTGGCATAGGTAGGGAGGAAACTAGCAAAGATTGTGGAATTTGGCTTTACCACTGCCAATTGCATATGCTTGAAAGTTTCTAAAGCCTTTTCAACAAATCCATTTTTTACATATCCTGCAATCATTGCAGTCCATGAAATGACATCTTTTTCAAGTATTTTGTCAAACAGTTCATGTAGGATTTGAGAAATACAGATCCACAGAACCCGATCAATACCTACATGCAAAAGACTTGTCACAGAGAAAGAGAGAGATCAAGACAAGGGTTTGGCTCTCACAATGTGCAAGATGTATTCTAGAAAAATGAAATAGAGCATAAAAGAAATACAAGAGATCAATCCTCATAAAAGGAGATCAAAACCTAAAAGGAAAACCTAACCCTAAAGGTGAGTGCGTTTAATAATTAATATTAATTATTAAATGACTAATATGTGTGCAAGGCGAAATCTTAAGAGGAGAGTAAAGTTAATTAATTACTTTACTCTAACACCCCCCCTTAAGATGAGCAAGAGTGCAGCTACAATCTAGTGCAAGAAAGAAAAAGTAACTACAATGCATGAAAGCAAACAAGGGTCCCGACAACTAGGCCTGATCAGGTACCCAAGTACAAGGAAATCTCTATGAAACGGAGAAAAGGAGAAAACCTAGTGGGAAAAAACTCCTCTCCAAAAAGAGATGCAAAAAGAAAGTACAAATGGAATGTCTCAAGAGACTCTCTCAAGAACATATGTAGATATACAATCAGATACCCCCCCATGAGAGAGAGTGGAGACTCCAAAGCCCCCCCGAAATGAGAGAACCCCTGTGCCAATGATCAAACCAATGTGTCTCCTCAAAGGAAGAAACAGATCCAACGGTCAAAGAAGAGGAAATCCCTGGATGTGAGGTGAAAATGGTAGTCCTGGATGATGCTCACTGAAGAACTGAACTGGAGAATGAGTGTTTGAATAATAGAATGGTGAATCAAACAACTCAAGATGATCTTGAAATGGAATCTCCAATGAAGAAGGGATAACAGGTGTGCTGAATCTATCATCTGTGAAGAAAGGAATATCCTCAGATATGGCCTCAACAACTACACTTGATGGATCGATGAGTGGAGCAACGATGTCAGTCACAACTAAAGAGGTATCCTGCTGAACAAATGTGATCTCAATAGGAGGAAGAGGTGTAGAAGTCTCAACACTAGTCTCATGAATAGATGGAAGAACACATAAGTTCAAGTGACCGAACTTCTCCTCAGATACTGCATGCTCTCTTTTAGAAAGAGAGGGAGATGGTGGACCAAATTGTGTAAATGCATACAATCGGGAAGAATGATCAACTGTCCCTGTTGCAACAATGTTGCTAGTCTGAATGTCTCTAATGTGCACTGAATCAGGTGTGAACTCAACTGTCTTCCCTATCCCATTGTGAGCAATCTGATAGATGGAGAGAAGGTTAGTGGACAAAGATGGAACACATAGTACATCATTGAATGTACCATCATCAATATCGATAGAACCTTTCCCACATACACTCATATAAGTGTTATTACCCATCAATATGTGTGGTGAGGACGCAGCCTCAAAAGATGAGAACATGTCCTAAGAAGATGCCATATGGTGTGAAGCACCTGAATCCAGTAGCCATCTAGATGAATGTGAACTGGTGGTTGCACATAATGCATGACCCTTATGTGGGGCCTGTCCATCTATCTGGAATGATGGTGAAGAAGAAGACCCGCCTAAAGTAGATGAAGAAGAGTGATGAATATGGTTCTTCTCAAGAAGAGTTGTCAAATATGAAACCTGTTTTGCATATCCATCTATCTTCTTCTCATAACACTTGGACTCATCGTGTCCTAGCTTAATGCAATAAGCACACTTAGGTCTATCTTTCTTTGATGATTCCCCCTTAGGAGAAGGTGAATCAGAAGTCTTATGTGAACTGGAATCCTTCCAATGCTCTGTGGTCTATGGTTTTTGTTTTTGTTTCTGCTTTTGCTTCCCCTGAGATGACTGTGCTACCAACGCTTGGTGCGGTGATCCTGTGAGAGCATACAACTGTGATATCTTAGCCTGCTCTCGTGTCAAACGATCACAAAACACCTCAAAAGAAGGCATGGTAAAACATGCACCCAAGGCATCCATAGTGGAATGGAAGGTAGATGAGAATATCTGAAAGTTCCCACGAAGCTTTGACAAAATCAGGTAAATACACTTTGTATCAGTCTTAACCTTACCACAACCCTGTAGAAGAGATCTCTATTGTTTGAATTTCATCAGAAAGTCCTCAATGGAGGGAAAAGAATTAGGTACAAGTGAAGTCAACTCTGCCTCAATCTATAGTGCATGGAACTGATTGATGGTACCAAATAAATTATTGAATTGGTCCACATTTCAAGAGGACTGTTACATGCATCAAGATGAAATAACAAGCTGTCTGAAACATGTAAGGAAATCAAACCCATAGCCTCATCCATCTTATTTCTATGCTACATAACCTCAAATGGCCTTGTCAAAATTGGCTGAACCGTATCTAAACAGGACCACAACCCCTTTGATCTGAGAAGACGTGTCATTAATTTCTTCCAGGTATGATAGTTATGAGGTGTGAGAAGTTCAACAGTAGAAGTATTTTTGACCATGCTGTGAACTATGCCTCAACTGCTCTGAATTTATTTTTATTATTATTTAGTGGTCTTTCAAAACTAGACAGAAGATGTAGAAGGGGTTTTTGTTTTGTTTTGGTGTTTATAGATTCTGGTTTTCTGATGTAAATGACAGAAAGCAAGAAAAAACACCCCCCCACAATGCAAAAAACCAATCCCCAGTACAAACTGAAAGCCAGAAAACAATAGAAAGCAGTATATGTATGAGACAAATCGCTGTGTACCTGAAGAATTTTCTGGTGAAATAATCTACAGATCTGGAAAGAGCACAGAACCACCTTTTCGACACCTATTCTCTTTCAAAAAATGGAGCAAAATTGAGCAAGTTATGCCCCTCGAAGTGCAAAAAGATCATCTGACTTTGACTACGAAAAACTGCATGAAAACTAAATATTTTTGAAGAAATTCCTATACCATCAGAATGGGCTCAGAACCAGTTTTTCGATCCCTATTTTTGTTCGAAAATCCGAGCTAAGACGCCCGAGATACACCCGATTTCGTGAAGGTAGGTTGAAAAGGTGCATACAAGGCAGTTTAAGCCCTCAAGGGCAAAAGTTTTTGGCCCCTAGTCACGTGGACAACCAGGGGGTTGGCGGTTGGGTGCTAGGCGCTGGAGCCCCTGGTCTTTCATACGACCATTGCAGGAGCTGAGGAGGCCGACAGGGGCTGGGGATAGGCTCCTGGTCCCCACATAACCTCGGCCTGGCGGAGGTAGCCTGCGGGGGCTAGGAGGAGCGACGCAGAGGAGGAGCCACTGGTGGCCGGTGGCAGATGAGAGGCCGCTGGGCGGCGCATAGGTGGTGCATCCAAATGAACTGGCCGTGCAGATTTTTAAAAAAAAACTTTAAAAAATAAATAAAAAATTGATTTTTTTGTTTTTTTTTTGAATTTTCTGCCTCGAAGATCGTGCCGTGAGGTCGTACGACCCTGGAGTAAAAAAAATTTGCTTCACCTGGCAACTTTGTCCAAACCAAACATATTTTATATCAAAATAGGGGTTTTTGGACGCTGCGAGCTCAACGGTGAGGTCTGTTTGAGCTCAAAGTGCACCAAAAAAAGAAACCCCCTATTCCAAATAAAAACTAGAAAATGAAAACAGATCTGATGCAACCAAACCTAGATCTCTAAATCTTTCAAAAAACTGAACAAACTATAGTAGATTTGGCTCTAATACCATGTAAGATTTGAGAAATACAAATCCACAGAACCCGATCAATACCTGCATGCAAAAGACTTGTCATAGAGAAAGAAAGAGATAAAGACAAGGGTTTGGCTCTCACAATGTGCAAGATGTATTCCATAAAAATGAAATAGAGCATAAAAGAAATACAAGAGATCAATCCTTATAAAAGGAGATCGAAACCTAAAAGGAAAACCTAACCCTAAAGGTGAGTGCATTTAATAATTAATATTAATTATTAAATGACTAATATGTGTGCAAGGCGAAATCTTAAGAGGAGAGTAAAGTTAATTAATTACTTTACTCTAACAATTCAAGTGCCTTATTAATGCTTCCACTTTTTGACTACATGTCTACTAGGGCAGTTGATTTGAGAAATGCAAATCCACAGAACCCAATGAACACCTGCATGCAAGAAACTTGTCATAGAGAAAGAGAGAGAACAAAACAAGGGTTTGGCTTTGACAATGTGCAAAGATGTATTATCAGAAAAGTGAATTAGAGCATAAAAGAAATACAAAAGATCAATCCTTATAAAAGGAGATCAAAACCTAAAAGGAAAACCTAACCCTAAAGGTGAGTGCATTTAATAATTAATATTAATTATTAAATGACTAATATGTGTGCAAGGCGAAATCTTAAGAGGAGAGTAAAGTTAATTAATTACTTTACTCTAACAATTCAAGTGCCTTATTAATGCTTCCACTTTTTGCCTACATGTCTACTAGGGCAGTTGTGACTATAATATCTGATAAAGTTCCTCTATCCTCTATTCTTTGATGATGTATGTATTGTTCCAAAGCTCCCATTTTGGTATGGGTAGGGAATATTTTAGAAAAGGTTCTGAAATTTGGCTTTAAACTTGACAATTGCATTTGCTTGGAAATTTCTAAAGGCTTTTCAACAAATGCATTTTGTGCATATCCGAGACCACATATCTTTGAGGCACCTTGTCAAACACTTCACGTGTCTTGTCTATGCTTCCACATTTTGCATACATTTCACCTATGTAGTTGCAACTACAACATCTAGAAAAATTCATCTATCCTTTATGCTTTGATGGATGTCCATACCCTATTCCAAAGCCCCCATTTTTACACAGGTAAGGAGAATGGTAGCATAGGTTGTGTAGTCTAGATTTACACTTGACAATTGCATTTTCTTGAAAGTTTATAAAGGTTTGGCCATCCTTTTAATTCAAAATGATAGAAAATTGGTGGGAACCATGTCTTGGTAGATGAGAAGGTCGAGCCTTGTGCAATGGCTAAGCCACAAGCAGTAGCAACAGGGGTGGATATGACAAGAGCAAAGGGGCCAGCAAAAATATTCAACCATCTAGATGAAAACAATTGTCTTGCATCCTCCCTCGACCAACATGAGCCATAGATGTGTTAACTCATCTCGCTACACTTCAAATAAGATATGCCTTTGGCATCAATTATTTTATTTTCAACTATATTTTACTTTAATCAAAATAATTACTAAATTATTATTAAATTATTGATGCAAGAGCATCTGGGAAAACTAGCAATCTTGCATCACCAAAATATTACTTCTTATTTTTGTTATTTTCAATAAGGACTAATGTGTGGGAAATTAAATAATTTTAAATTTCAAACTATTATAATTTTCCCTTATGAAAAATTATAAAATTTGTAATTTTGGAGTCAATTAACTTCAGTAAAGGTTACAAAATCATCTCAGAGGAATGTTCCAACCTAGGTGTCCATTTTAAGGTGGGGACCACTTTATAATGCATGTCCTTGCATGTTGATTTGCATGATTTGCACGATCTTACATGTTGGTGCATTTTCTAACATGGAGTCATCAGAGCCATCAGAGATTAAGGAAACATCTAGTTTGACCAAATTTTATTGGTTGAGGTTTAGGCACCCATGTGAGCATTTAGAAAATTTTTATTTTATGATTTTTCCTCAAATGGGGCATGGTTTTTCCAAGGTGGCGATTGAATGTTGTTTTGGGAAACCATAATGGTTTTCTCATTCACAAACTTCTATATATCGATGCCTTGTCATTGTGAGAAGTTGACTTTAAGGAGTTGTAGGTTTACATAACCAAATGTTGTTAGATTGAGCATAGGATTGAAGACTCCATTGTTGCAGATTTTTGTAATTAAAAGCCCATGTTGTAAGTGAAGCTTGCGAGCTTCTACATATTGTAATTTTATTTCATTATTGAGATAGTAAAACATATAGTTTCCTTCTTGCATTTTGTTGTACAATCTCTATTATTTTTGTGAGCTTCAGATTGTAAGGGGAGTAGCATTCATCAATGGTACCAGAGTGGGAGTTCATGAGTGTGTAGGTAGAGTGTCAAATGTGAGGTGTTCTATGCCAGGACCAATGGGTGGATAGAGTAAGAACGGTGAGGAAGAAGAGCTCATGTGGACTATTGCAGGTATCACAGAGAAGTCCTGAATAGTGAGTGTTGAAGACATGAAGATTGCAAATTATGAGATGTGAGTGGTGAGAGATTGCACCAAACAAGTTGTGTTTGAAAGGAAGGATAGGATGGGTCATGAGGAGACCCTTGATAATTCCATTTTTGTAAAAATACTAGGAAGAAGTGGAAAATAGGAAGCACCATGAAGAATTTGAAAAGCTCCACATTGAAGTAGATGTATTGGAAAATAAGATTGAGGAAGTGAGAATATGTGAATAGAGATATGGGAAGAAGAGCGTTCTCTTGAAAGAGGACATAAAAAGAAAGAGCATTGCAGCCCTTTGGTAATAGTTGAATGTAAGGAGTAATATGTGGGGGAAACCCACACAAATGGAGAAGGTATATTGTTGAAGAAGAAGCAAGGAGTGCATAAATAAATTGTCCATTGAAGGTTATATTGTTGAATGTAGAACATGGTAAAGGAAAAGTTGTAACATGACTTGTTGGAGGCATAGAAAAAGAGAGTAACACAAAGGTTGTAGCCGTGCTAGAGAAGTAGGTTGAAAGTATGAATCTTGAAAGAGGGAAACCGGTTGTAGAAAAGTTGAGTCCTTTCGAGGACATAAAGATGGCGATGACAATGAGTAGCGAAGGTGAAAGTATTGCAGTTGAAAGTGAAAGAGTAAAAATTGCAGCAATAGAGGTCATTTTTAAATTTTATGAAGAGTATGCTGGTTTTCTTAAATTTGAATTTGAAAATCTAGAAGAGGAAGGTGTGGAGATGTTGATGGTTGAGGTGCAGCCCAAGAAAAACCATCATGTTGGTATGGCAAGAAGAAATATTGAAGAGGAGAATATATGTGTAGAAAATGGAGTAATGGAAATATTTAATTTTCATGATTTTGTTGTCACTATAGGAATGAGTCTAGTGAATGAACATTGGTCAAAATATTTTTGGAGGATAAATTGTACTGGGTTAATTCCCACAAAGGTGGAAGATGAGATTGGAGTTTAGTGGAGGTGGTTGGTTTGTGGTGGGATTGATCTCACGAAAGAGGAGAAAGATAAGTGAGTAATTGGAAGAGGAGAGGAGAGAACTATTGGTAGTGGAGGATGGTTCATGGTGGACATGAGTCCACAAGAGGAAGGAAGAAGAGGATGTAGATTTTTTGGAGGAAGATGGCGAGTATTTTGGCAAAGTGCTAGAAAATAAGAAGAAATAAAATTTTCCAGGGTACCATCTCAACAATGGAGTATGTTGCAGATTGCTTGCAACTTGAAAGAGTAGTTCTACTACTCAACTCCATTTTGTGAGCCTATGCTCACAAAATTCCTACCTAGCATGTCTGAAGCAGGAGCATCCAAGAAAACTGGCAATCTTGCATCACCAAAAATATAGCTTCTTATTTATGTTATTTTCAATAAGCGCTAATGTGGGACTAATGTGTGGGTATTTAAATAATTTCAAATTTTAAAATATTGTAATTTTCCCATATGACAAATTTTAATTATAATTTTAGAGGCAAATCAACTTTAGTAAAGGTTACAAAAGCATCTCAGAGGAATATTCCATCCTAGGCATCCATTTCAAAGTGGGGGCCACTTTATAATGCATGTCCTTGCATGTTGATTTGCATGATTTGCATTCTCTTGCATGTTGGGTGCCCAAGATTGCATGTTGGTGCATGTTCTTGCATGGAGTCATCGAAGCCATCAAAGATTAAGAAAACATCCAATTTGACCAAGTTTGATTGGTTGAGGTTTAGGTGCCCATGTGAAGGCTATGTGAGCATTTATAAAAAAAATGTTTTATGATTTTTCCTCAAGTAGGGAATGGTTTTTCCAAGGTGGTAATTGCATGTTGTGTAGGGAAACCACAATGGTTTTCTTATTCCCATTTACTTCTATATATTGATGCCTTGTCATTGTGAGAAGTTGGCTTTGAGGAGTTACAAGTTTACATAATCAGATGCTGCTAGGTTGAGCATAGGACTAAAGACTCCATTATTGCATATTTTTGTAATTAAAAGCCCATGTTGTAAGGGAAGCTTGTGAGCTTTTGCATATTGTAATTCTATTTAATTATTGAGATAATAAAATATATTGTTTCCTTCTTGCATTTTGTTATGCAATCTCTATCATTGTTGTGAGTTTCAGATTTTAAGGAAAGTACCCTTCATCAATTATTATAATATCATATTGTATTATTATTATAATATTTTTTTTTTTGAAATGAATCATGTAAATAATTATCTTAAACAATTACATAAAATATAACACTTTATTAAAATACATAAAATAATAAATACATTATCTTAAAATAATATCAAATGATCTCTTTCAATACTTTATGACTATTCTAATATACATGTTTAAATAATCTTCAACTTCTAGACTATAATCTCTATAAACTGAATAATATTATGCCCATCATTTTCTTTCAATTCTTTTATCTTAAATTTCTAATCTAAAATTCAAAGGTAATAGTTCTAGATATATGAGTACAAGATGATCTTTAGGGTTCTAGTTAAGTTAATATGTGGCTAAGTTAGAAATTTTCATGGTTAGAAATATAAATATATTTGAATCTTTAATTAAATAGGAGTTTTTAGAAAATATTAGTGATATTTTTCATGCATCTTATAGGAGATAAAGTGAAATGAGATTTACAATTGATCTTTCGAAAATAATATCTACAAATAATCCTTACTTGTATTATGTAAAGTTTAGTAGAATTTAGAAATTAACTAATCTTAGATCACATTAGTCTTCTCTTGATTTTGTGAAATAAGAGTATTAGACAACCTAGTAGAAATAACTCTACACATTTTCTTGATATGAAACAAATAAGTATGTTTTATAATATACAAAAATATTGAAAAGAGTGGACTACTAAAGAATAATCTTTATTTATCACAAAAAAAATACAAAGAACAAAAGAAACATAACAAATTTTTAAATAATGCTTATACACCAACTTTCTAATATTGAACCATTAATACTTTTGAAACTAAATTTTAAACCATAGATAATTGGAATTCATCGCTTGTTTGGTATTGCAAATCAAACCACATGGCCTTTTTAGGTGTTATGTGAGAAAATTCATGTCCAAGATTCACACTTTGATATTTTTATGGATGAATCATGATTGTATTTTTCAATCCATATTTATTAGATAGAGTATCATACACAGTTAAAACCAAAAGCTATAATTCAATTGTTAATTTTCTACTTAAATCAAGTTAATTTTTTGTAAACAATTATTAATTGAATAGAAAGCAGGCGCCTCTTAATATAAAAGGACTCTATTAAAATCTATTTAGAAATGTAGGTTGAATACATCTATATCTCTGCTAATCTTTTGTAATTCCTAACATTTAATTAATTATAGATGACTATATCTATTTATGGCAGATGATACTAAGATACTTAGGATTAGAAAAAGAAATTTCATTGACGAACAAATATCATCCACACCCAAAACATAACCATATCTATGAACATTGACTTGATATCGGTTAAAATTGATTTGAGAGTTTATGAAATTAGAAAATCCTAGCAATCTGTTCCAAGTTAAAATTATTTAGTAATTAGCTGATAGGTTACACATAGTGTGAGATTTGAGTCTAAAACATGTCTTACGTCTGTAAACCACTATTAAGTCGTCGGAAAACAAGTTTCAGCCGTGACTTAATGATAAACAAGTTGTAGTTTAATGGTAAAATCCTCCAAAAAATCTCACTTATCACATAAAAGCCAGATAAATATTGATTTGACAACTGGATTGGAACATTCTATTTTCATTTGAAGTGTTTTTTGTCAATTTGATGGCAACTTTCATTTTCATATACATTATTTTATGTTTTAAATCTATATGCAAATATTTTATAATCAAATAATTTTTAATTTCTTTAAAAAAAATAATAATTTTATATCGACTTTCTTTAAATTCAGATGCTAATTTAAATTGGAGATATTCATCTAAAAATATAAACTACTTGTAAATTGGTTGAATGGATGTAAGGAATTCAGTGGTGGTACACAGCATTTTATTGGGATTTCTAAGTCTATTGCTAGGAAACACTCTTCTATAGTCAAGCAATATTCTTAAAACCTACCAACAACCATAGAACTCACAAATAATTTTATTTTTTTCAAATACTTGGAGGCTGTTTAACTAAAATCCTGAAACGTAAGCCCGATTATATGTTAAACCATAACAATAATTCTTTGAAAAACTTGCCAAAAGAGAATGCTAACACACTACTGCATGTTTTGTGACGAATTAGACTGGAAATAGGAAAAATGTACTATAATGTTTTTTTTTCTTATCAATTCCTTACACTTGGATGATTTTTAGTACTACTTATTATGGAAAGGGCCGAAAGTTGCTTACAATACAAAGATCTATGATGTCTATTGTTCGAGTCTCATAAAGTAGAGTCATAAATAAATTGGCCGAACAGTTTGAGTGACTGCAAAGGCGAAATCATCAATAACAATGAGTAAGAAAAGTATAATCTCTCTTCTACACATATTTTATCACACATTCTATTTCATGCAATATTTCTTAAATCAAACATGTAATAAAAATGTAATTACAAATCGATCACATATTAATATAATCTTCAAATTAAAGATAGTTGTTTTTATTGAGAAATGTGATGAATTCCTTTATTTTAAAGAAATCATGAGCACGAAGAACTAAAGCAAAGATGAAATTATTGATTTTTTGTTATATCGGAGACCACTCTTTCACTATCATTCAACAATCAAACACCTTAACTTCTAATGTCTTATTCATGCCTTAATCACTAGAACAAATAATTTCCATCATAATAACTAGCGAGGATGTCAATTTAAATCATGCTTAGGTTTAATCAACACAAGTTTTTGTTGTCATTGTAGAATGCCTCTCGGTGTAATTACAACATTAAAATATGTAGACAAACTCTTTGTACAAAGACTCTCCATAGGTGGATATAACATAATTCCCAATATTCTCCCACTTGATATTTATGGAAGGAGAGATTTTAGTTTTCAACCTAAGAAGCTAACCTCATGATCAAAATGGGATAAGCTCATTTCATCCCTACACCACATGAACTTTGAAATACTTACATGTTTTGTCTAATAATTTTTATTGTTTACGCGTGTATCAATTTTCTCCATGTGAACTTTCTTTCTCTCAACAATCTTCCTCAAAAAATAATCTTAAACATCAATACATGTTTAGTTCTAACATGGTAAACAATATTAATATCTAGATAAACTATACTCTATGAATAACAGTTCACCACTATATAACTTTTAAAACCAATATTTTCAATTAGCTTCCTGAACAAGATTGATTATCTATAAAACACTAAACAATATCTAAAATAGTGACTAGAACAAGTTTCTAACACATCCAACTAACCATACCACAAATAGGGTACACACTTAATATTTAAACCTTCTACAATCAACATATCCAATCAAAACCACAATGATAAGTCTCTATATATTCATTATTTATTCCAAGGTTAGTATCCATAAATAATAAGCATAGACATACAAAATACCTAAAATATCTTGTAACACAATACAATGACACATACACCTCTTAAGACTCTTACTATATGGAAAATGCCTAGTCTAAACATACAAAAGCATCTAAAGAATCCACCAACACTCACATAGAAAATATGGCTAAATCCTCTATCACATAGTTTTGGAGACTACACATCACTATGTGAATGTACAAACAAAACTACTATAGAACTCTTTCCTTTGATCACATTATCTCTCCCAAGTACATAAGGATTAAATTAATGAATAAAAATAAATCCTTATTTGAATACCAACACATGACAAGTTATGATAAGTAATATCTCCTTCTAAATTCCCAAGAAAAATTTGTGAATATCTGGCCATTCAATCCCAATGTTAAACATAGTAGAAATAGATGTACAAGCCTCTTAAACTAAAGGATGATCAAACAAATAAACTTGTAATAAATCCTTCACTAAAATCAGTAGATTTATCTCACTTTATATTCTACCCAATAATAATGCACCATGGCATCGATGAGCCATCTCACTTCCATCCAATTTATTATTTTGATGTTTTGATGTAGTTCTAGTAATCTTCTATGTTTTGGTGAGTGTATATATAATACTCCAAGATAGATCCAATTTTATGGTTTATGGGGATTCTACAAATATAGATGAGTCTTTTGTTGAACATCCCTAGTTTCATGACACATTATGGTACAATACTTAAATAAAGAGAAAAAAATTCCATACTTAAGTATTGGTGGGTCCCGCCTCTTTTATAAATTAAGTTGTCATAATTTAACCAAGGCCACGTGGCACTCTTGTGGATTCTTAGAAAAGAGTAGTTTAGACCATTTGATATACCATTATAAGTTCATATGAAAACCCATGATATGCATAAACAATTTTCTATATTGAATTGCTCCATCATACATATTGATAGCATAATTTTGACACCCACAACTTCCTCACACCATCCAAAGGAGATCTCTAACACTAGAGTAGTAAAGGTAGGCCTTATCACACCAAATATGTTCATTTTCCATAATATGAAATCTAAGCATTTGTGGCTAATAACTATACACCACTCAAAAATAAAGTTTCACCTCCTAGGACCTATATAGTGTAGTACTAGGTGATGATCTTCATGAAATAGGTGCTCAAGGACCATTGGGAAAGGTGTGTTATACAAATTCCATAATTATTATAATTTAAAATTAATATTTAATTGTGGTAAAACTTAGAGATGTCGATACCACATGGGTTAGACATTCTTGAAGATACTTTGTATGTTGTATGTAATATTGGGATGGATATTTTATGTAGGTGTTACATTGGAAAAATATTTAATGTTGGAAAAATTAGTATCCAAAGAAAAAAATTATTATAGACTCAAAAAATTAGTACCAAAAATTAAATGAGGGGAGCAATGTATTTATAATACAACTTGGTGGTTTTGTGAAAGCTTGTTTTTATAGAAAACCACACATATGAGTAGTTGTGGAGGTTGGATTTCATAGCCTTTGGCTTGTTGGCTAAGGCTAATTGAATATCTATGGTAGGTTGTTATGTAAGGTGAGGAAGCATGTATTAGGATGTGTTAGTACAATATTTTCATTTATTTATTTACATGGGTTGAAATTAAGTATATTAATGTTTTAGAAGCCTTGCATTGAAACTTTGAAAGTGCATTATAATAATTATTCTTGAGATAATATATTAACTTACATTGGTTATTTTGGAGGTGGAGTTTTTCTCTTTTACAAATTTTCCTTGGGTATATATTGTGTTCTATTCATAGAATCCTTGTCTATTAGTTTGCATCATGGATTCTTAATAATTGCTTTCATATTTTTCTCTCTTGGGGTTACGTGGAAATAGTTTATTATGATTTTAAATTCCTTTCATTTGGTATTAAAGTTGAGTTGTTAGATTGTATGAGGAAACATGTTCCTAGTTTTTAACCATTGGTATGAGTAGAGAGTAGAATATTATGTATATTTGAATCCATGGCCTTACAAATAAAATAATGAAGGAATTTTCAAGGTTATAGGTTTTTTTATAGAATTAGGTTGTTGTATATATAAGGTTTGTGTGTGGTTTTGACAAATAGATTCTTGTTTGGGATCTTTTTCTAAGGGTTTTGGAGGTGAAGTTTATAAAATGATCTGTTGGAAAAAATTAGACTCAAATATTGAGTCCAAAATGCCAAAAAAACTATGGATTCACATAAAATTGATAGGGTTTAGACAAAAAAATGGCTATTTTGGGAATGGAGGAACCTTGGCTAGTAATATCCATATGGTCATGCAAAATCTATATATTTCATATCTTTGCACAATTTTTTTGTTAGTATATGGTATAGTCAATATCTTTTCAACATATTCTTTAAATATTCTCTTGCATAAACCCCAAGTATAATAGTTAACAAAATAAAAAACATTGCATTAGTAGGATGTAATACACATGTGATGTGTCAAATTGATAAATTTTTATTTTTAGCAAAGACCATGGTCCTATGGTAGACTTCTTGCGAGGAGTATTGAACCAACCCTTTGTCCCAAGGATAGAATATCAAACCAACCCTTTATACCAAGTATCCTTGATTGCTACTAGGTTTCAAGGGGATGAGCCCAAGTGCCATCAATGAACCACCACTTAGGTATTACAACCCCTTCCCCTACCAAAATTTTGATCCGTCTTAATCCTCATTCAATCCTACCCATCCATTAACCAATCCATCTTGGCCCTTGATTTCTCTCATGGAAATTCTATAAATGAGAGGCTTCTCATCCCATTTGCATATCTAATATTATGCTACTATTGTGCTATCCATTTTTCTATTGAATCATCTTGATCATATCATCATGCTACTTGTATAAGTAATCCACATTCCATCTATTTAGAGGATATCAATAGGATTTGGGTGCATCCTATTTTATCTCAATCGTGGAGTTTGAAGGTGATTTTAGGTAATATTTGTGTGTTATTCATTTATCTTGTTTATTTACTTCAATCATTTTTCTTTTCTTCATTTTTAAATTCTCAATGGGACCCAAATCCCTATTTTAACCTCTTTTGTGAGTTTTTATAGAGTTGATGGTTGTTGGTTATGATTTGGCACTTAGTTTTGTTATGTAGTGATTTTGTTTGACATATTTGCACCTATGAGGTGAATTTTAGTGCTTATGTTAGATTTGGCAATGTTTGCATTGTGACAAGGTGCCCACATGTCAACTTGAGTTGCCTAAATTTTGTGAAGCTATACTTTTGTTTTGCTTATATTTTCTAGTAGTTTTCATTGCTAACCTACTACGGTTTTTGTGCATGTTTTACATTTTCCTAACATTTTGCTTGTAGGTTTTGCTAATATATTTTCTACAAGTGCTAGCCTGGGTTTGGTCTTTAATTGTTCTTTTAGGGTTTTTTGCTAACTTATTGTGTTTTTTTGTATATTTTATATTTTCCCAACATTCTATTTTGTAGGTTTTCTCATTTATATTTTGTATAAATTAGGATTAGTCATTAGTTTTTCCTTCAAATCTAGGGTTTCTATAGAAGTATGCTTCAATTTTATTTATAGGAACCTTTGTTCCAAATTTTGACACCTCTATTTCAAATTTTGGTACATTTGTTTCAACTTTCAATGCCTCTATTCTAACTTTCGGTACCTCTATTCTAAATTTTGGTGCCTCTATTCTAATTTTTTTTGTGCTTTTATTATGACTTGTTACATATTTTCTTGACAAAGTTGCACCTTTGCATAGGTATAATTTTTTTTTAAAGTATTTCAACACTCCTATTATGTCAAAAGGTGCCTTTTTTTGATCTTGCAGTGCATGTATTTCATAAAGTTATATTTTTTTTAGTTTCCTTCATATGTTTTCCAAGTGTTATCTTTTAGATTATTAAAAAAATCCCTATAGTTTGGGTGATGTACCAACCCACATCACAAAAAGGCTCCAAATTTTTATGTTTATCTTGATCCTAACAATCATTTTATTTGACCACTTTGTCATCTAACCCCTTCATGTGCAACCTGAAATTTCTTGCAAAGGCCAAAATCATGAAACTACTAACATCTTTCTTGTGAATTTTCTTGTCCAAGTTTTTTTAAAAATTTCTACTAATCTAGGTACATTTATTTTCTTAAGGTTAATGAAATTTTTTGTTGTGTCTTTGGGTGAGAGGTGTGTATACTCTCCTCTTGCACCTTTGTGTGATCTTGAGGATAAAAAAACCACTTACTCTTTTCTCTTTTTCATTGTTATAATCCCAAGGAACCCAACATGTGTATGATCTCCCGTCGTACGCTTCATGCAACCTTGGATGACTAAAAAAATTTGGATAATTTATTTTAGGAAGCATAACTAGGTATTTCATCACCCTAGGGGATGATATCAACTCTTGTGTTCCAACAAAGTATAAAGAGCGTGAGGTTAATTGAAAGACACCACTCTTGGAAGTAGAATCTTGTTAATTTGGTCTAAGCCTCTAAGAACTTTGTACCTTGGATAAGTGAAGGTAGAGAGTAGGTTAACCTCTCCTCTTTGATATTTGGCATTATTCCCTTTCATCTAAGGATTGGGGTCTCATGTAATAATAAGGTATTTAGAGGACTCCCTTGCAACCTTTTTCATCTCAGTTTAAGACCTTCCAATCATTGCCTAGCATGGTGCAAGGTACAATATCATGTCTGAAGTTAATCACCACGTATCTCCCTAAGTATAGGTATAATATCTCTTGGAAAGGTCTTAGGACCTCCAAAGAAAGAGAAAATGTGAGCCCTTGTCACATTGGATCCCTATCTATTGACTCTTGAAAGATAAGTTCCTTCCACTGATCTTGAGGCATTAGCCTTTGGCTAGTGGGCCCAAAACAAGTTAAAACTCCCACTTGAATAATTTTAGGCTTTTACAAGTTCTTGGTTTATATTCTTGTGTGAAACCAATTCATATCTGTCAATCTCAATTCCTCAATCCATTTTGTTTATTTATGTGGTTTCAAATCTACCTCCTAGTTAAGCAAGTACCTTCATTTAAATCCAACCAATCTCCTAATATTTATATCCAAATATATTTATCCAATCCTTCATCTCATCCTAATCATCCCTAATCACCCTAATCATCTCATCCTAATCTTATATAACCATTCTAATTATCCCCCTAATCATCCCAATTATCCATCTTGTCTTAATTAGCCCTAATTCTCCAATCCACCTCATCTCAACTATCCCAATTATCCCAATCTATCTATAATCCATCCATAGATCCACTATTGAGGAACCTATTCCTAATTATTTTTTGAATCCAATCAAGGTCCTAATCCTTATCTTAATCACTCTCCATCCATTTATCTTCCATAATCCACATCAAATACACCAATCTTAATCTAATTTCATCATTCATCTTGGTCCTAATATCCTCTATCCATTATCATCCTTAATCTGCATCCTTCATTATTACCTTAATCCAATCCCCTTATCAAAATAATCTTATTCTAACCAAATCCTAATCTAATCGATCTACCTCTAATCTAAATCCAATCATCCATTATCCATTTATATGTCTCAATCAAGAAACTAATCCCCAATCCTTAATCAAAATCATCCTTTGAACATCAAAATTCAGTTAAGGACTTAATCTCCTTTATATCCCATATCCTTTCATCATCATCAAAATACTTCACCCAAGGATCCTATCTGTAATCCACTATCATCCATTTCAAATCCAATCTCCCTATTAAAAATCAATACCTTAAGTTGATCCCATCCTTAATCCAAACATTCTTAATAATGTTAGTTTATCTGAAGTATATTTATCAAACACCTTCAATTCCTACTAAATAACTTTTCCTATCTTAAGTAGAAATCAAATCCAACCAACTCTTACTTAAGAATGTTAGTTTATCTTAAGTATAGAGAATCATATCTCATCAAATAAAATCATTCTGAGGTATTGAAATTTGATCCCCAAATCTAATCTCATCCTCCATCTTCATTCTTAGGTCCTATTCTTCTAATCCCCAATGCATTCCTAATTAATTATCCTAATTTCTATCCTCATCCATAATCAATCCCAAAGTTTCCTCTTCCAATCAATCCTCTAACATTTATAACCATATAATATATCCTCCATCCACTCTAATCTATTCTAATCTACCCTCATCCATTCCAACCCAATCCAACATCGTCAACCCATATCCTAACCCAACAAGACCAAAGATCACACTCAACATCAACCACAATTATATTGATTATACTAATGATATCCTTGTTGACCAACCTAAATATGATCCCTATGATGAAAATAAGAGTCTTGTGGACTAAAATTAGCTCTCCCCATCTACCACCTCTTCATATATCGAAGACTTTACCTATCCATTTTCCAATATCCAAGCCTTCACTAATTATTCCCTCACCTACCACTTTAATAATGATAAAGAGGTCATTCTTATATAACTCCTTAGTATTGGTGATAAACTTCCATCATCCCCACCTCCACTAAATTCCAATCCATCCCCTATTATTCATCCTTCACCTTCCTTTGACAAGGAAACCAAACCACCATCCAAATTTCCCCTCAAGTATCACCCACATCCTTACAATCAACCCCAATCCTAAAAATTCACTCCATCCCATGGCTTTCATGATTCTGTCCAAGGGCTATTAGTAAAGGAGCCTAACCCCCCAAGAACAAATAGTTATGCAATCTTCC
The DNA here is from genome assembly GCA_007115665.2 of Sequoiadendron giganteum. NCBI lineage: Eukaryota > Viridiplantae > Streptophyta > Pinopsida > Cupressales > Cupressaceae > Sequoiadendron > Sequoiadendron giganteum. The sequence continues at coordinate 291,900,224 of CM021105.1, read as the reverse complement.
CATGTCATACATTGAACTCCATCTCTCATCCATCCATCCACTCAATTTGAAGAATCTATCCAACAATCCTCCATCCCACCATCCAAAAAAATCCAAACATTACTAGAACTTGGTCCAAAGCATGCCCATATGTACCCTAGCCTAAATCAAGATCATGTTCATGACCACAAAACCTTAGATCAAACACCACCATCTACTTCATCCAAAAAATATTATGTCCATGATAATCCTATGTTTTTTCATGATATCTATGATAATCTAATCTTTGATCATGATTTTATTTTTATTAAGGAAATCCAAGATGATCCCCTTCCATCTCATGATCCCCTCTCTTCCACTTCATCTCATTATCCCTCTCTGAATAAAGATCAAACCACACCTTCCACCCCATCTTATAATGATCATCTCCCCTCTCATGATAAAGACACTTGTCCCACTCCATGTCATGATCCATTTCTATCTCCTAATCAAGATCAAAGTATACCATCTACTCCATCACATGATCCCTCCCCAAGTCAAGATCAAATAATCCCTTCATATCCATGTCATAATTCTAATCCTCCACAATATCACATCAACCCTATCCAAACTACCTATAAATCCCATACCTATCAAATGGGTTATTCCACCTTCATCCAATCCGATTTCCTCTAAGAATCTATCATCCCTTTGATATCATACCCCCTTCAAACTAGATTCACATCTTGTTTCCAAAATAACAAGAATCCCATTGGAAAAATTATTTGTAAAACTATACATTATCAAGGCAAAGGATTAGCCCTCCATGAGCAAGGCATATTAGAACAAATACAAATCCAATAAAATCCTAATTTTCATGGCCTTGGCTATCAAGCTCAATATTTCAGTACTCCTCCCAAAACCCACATACCTCCACTTTAAGTCCAAAATTTCATATCCTCCATCCTAAAAATCCATCTTGGGTCATTATATTCTAAAGCCCAAGCCTTCGTCCCTTCTATCTATTTTGGGTCTCTATATCCCAAAACCAATTCCTTCATCCCTTCAATCCATATTCGGCCCTTACATTCCACCACCTATCACTCCTATTCCAAAATCCATTTATCCTATTTATCCATCACCTCAAATTCCCAATCTTGAGATCAACTAAGGCGCACATCTTTGAAATAATTTCAACATCCTACCTAGATAAATCAATCCATAATACCTCCATAGCATTCCTCTCCATACACTAATACCATTTAACTTGGAAGAAATTTAGACTTCAAACATAAAATTCATCAAACTAAAAAATGCACAAAAATCGAAGAATCAACATGTCTCATCAAAAAGACATGCAAAAACAAATAAAAATCTGATCCAAAATAAAAAAATTAAATCCAAAAGGCCACAAACGCCCATTAAGTCAAAATTAAAAACCATGTGGATCCCAAAGCAAATAATAGAATAAATGAATATAAAATCACAATCAAAATTAGCATCCATATTTGTCAATCCAATAGCTTCACCCACTCTTAAATCCTTGAATCCTCCATCTAATAATCCTTCATCTTCCAAATCAATTTTGGGCACTTTTGTCCAAAAATCCACTGTCCTAAGTTCTTCACCATCTCCTCCATCCATTTTGGGTCTATATGTCCCAAAGTCTATATCCACTCCTCCATATAAATTTGCAAATCCAAAATCCACTTCACTTCCACAACTCCACCGCCCCTCAAGGTGTGTGCAAATGTTGGTATTGACAAAATTCTCATCCATTCATCCAAAATTCTTTCAAAACCCCATCCATTATCCAAAATATACCATCCATATTTTAATCACCCATAACACTCCTTTAATCCAAGCCTTTGAATAAATCCACATACTTATCCATATTCCCATCAATTTCATCCCCCATGCCATCATTCTACTAGGGTTTATGAGCATACCTCCTATTTCCATAGTCAATTTCATCCCCCAATAAAGTCACCTCCACACTTATCAAAATATTCACAATTTTTTTTTTGTTTCACCTTTTAGGGCTTCAAATAAATTCATTTAAAAATAATAATTTTGCAAAGTGTATAGCCCTTCATAGTAGTTTCTCAAATATTATAGTATGTGTAGTGTCATAAAACTGCACCTCGTGGCAATTTCACACTTGTGCATTTGGCCTATTGTATTTACGACCCCTAACCACATTTATGACAAGAATCTTATGAGTTGGAATTTCATAATTTAAACTCCATAAGGGGAAATGATGAAGTGTTAGCAGTCTTCCACCTCATTTCTTGCAAAGTTATAAGTTGGACGCTTGCACAACACATGGATGCTCGTGTGGCATACTAGCATCCCTGAAATTTCCAAGTTTAAATGAGCGAATCTCATGAAATTTTCCAATGACATGTATCGTCATGGAAAATCATATATGTGATGGCTCCTCCCACCCATGCAACCTCAAAAAAATCCATTTTTCACTTCTATTCTCATTCATTCTCATTGCTTCTCATTCTAACTTGCTCTTTTGCTCTCTTCTCTTCTACATCTCTTCTCTATGGTGAAGCTCTGTCAAATCCATGTCTCATCAACAACCAAGGCTCTCTTACAAGAATTCAACATCTCATCTATCAAGCCAAGAGGGAGCCACAAACTATTGGTAATGATCTCTTGTTATATTATCTTGTCTTATCTCTTCATTGGAGGGAAATTTGAGTCATCTCAAATTTTCATCCAAGATCTGTAGTACCTTCGGTAACTTTAATTTCAATTAGATTGCCTCAAAAACACCTACAACTATGTCACAAAGCGAAATTAGACACAGTTCATTTCCCACATTAATCCTTTTGAGAGAAGCTTATGTAAATTCAGTTTCAACAACTTGCATAAAAAAATTCTAGCCAAGAAACATGAAAGATGAAACAAAACAATGAACACACAAGATTTATGTGGGGAAAAACCTTTTGAGTAAAAAACCCCACACTCCAAAAGCTTAGATCACCATTGTATTATTCATGCAACAGAACAGTTCAAATACAACTCAAACACTAAGCCTTTACATAGATTCCATCTTGTTTCATTCTGGATACAAACTGACAACAACCCTGTTCTATTTCCCTCTCTCATTTTTTACATTTCTCTGATCAACCTCTTAGTCCATTACAACCTTAACATTTTTACAATACTCTCACACAATATATAGAGAAGATTCACATAGAGAGAGAGGTTTCACAATCGAACCATAGAGAGAGAGAGGAGTCACCTCCTTCATAACAACATTCTCCTTCTCCAATCCCAACCGTCGAACATTACAGAGAGTTCCATTTTGTTCACTCTCAAACGGTCTATTGATCTTCCAACAGTTTACATTTTGCTTCTCTCATTGGTTCAAAGAAATCCACGTAGGATAATCATTCAGTCAAAATTATTCAATCTATATTCGTGTATCGATGAGACACCAGTCTGTGTCAATGATGACAAACTGATCATTTGAAAATCGCTCACTGCATAGTCTTCTATTACTCCATCGCTCTGGCTTAGTGAAGTCTCATCGACAAAAAGACCATCGGGTTGAGATCTTTCCTCAGAGGGAGTCTCCAAAGCTCCTTCAACAGTTCATGTCACACCGATCTATTTGTTCAGCTCCCATCAGGAAGACTTACCCCAATCGATTCCATCGACCAGATTAATACAGTCGGAATGATAATACAAAGCTAAGCTGAAGACCCAGATTACTCTGATGCCACTCAGGAACAATCCATCGACAGGACTTACTCTGATCCCAATCCATCGGTCGGACTTCAACCATCAGACAAAGATCTCAAAGCTAGACCGAAGTCATGTTTCACACCAATGAAGAATCATCGGCAAGACTCACGCCAACCATACCCCATCGGACGAAGATCTTAAAGCTGGGTTGAAGTCATACGTCACACCAATGAAGAACCAACATGTCAACCCAACAAAGTCCCATCGACCAAACTCACATAGATATAATTTTTTGGCCAGACTTTTACTATCGACGTGAGTTCAAAACCTTGTACTGATATCTCATGTCATTCTGACCACCTTCAATGCCAGGACACACCAAAGGTCACACCGATATGTCCAAAGAAGGAACTTCACAAGGAGAACATAGATCGGGTTGAGTCACACTGATCTCATAGACGGTTTAGGATCACTATGCAGATCGGCCAAACATCTTAGCGGTCACACCGAAATCACTCTCTAAGAGGTTTAGGCCAGTGGGATTGAGGCACACAATTCCAAAAATATCCCACTTGACAAAGATCACACTGGAACCTCAAAAGCACTCAAGAACTTCTAAGATCATGTTGGCACCACCAGTTCAAACCCCACTTTGTTCAAATCTCTATTCAACAACATTCATGACACCCAATCAACAAGTTTCCATAGATAACAATCTACTAGACAATCTACAACAAAATCAAGTATCCAACTGCAACTAACTATCCAACATTGCAACCGACCACAACCTTCCATGAAACCACATAGATCTCAAACATGCTCTCATGATCCATCAAGACTTATGCAACAACATTTAAGATGTCCACCATTTAGGAAACAATCCCTGTCATCCTCCAACATGCCACCTAGGGAAGAAAGGTACAAGACAAGGTGAATATTTACCCGTCCGACAAACAAAAGAAAAATATCCCAGTGATATCAACAACAAGAAACTACCATCACTCTAGAAAATAAGATAAAAACATCAACTAGAACAAAAATCAGAGTGAATGCTTCTATCCAACTGTTAAACCCACGTGACTGAAAAATAACACCCACAACAAGTGATAGATCATCCAATCATCCATACCTTAAAGGTATCAAACATTAGTAAACTTATTCCCCATGCATAACCAACCCAAGTACTTACAACTACAATCTCCACATGTAAGCAAGTCGATGAAGAACAAACACTTTCAGGAACTCACACTGCATGAGTCATACCAAAAACTAAAACAATTTCAAAGGGCACAACAAGTCTACCAATCTACAACACAAATAAAGTGTAACCATGTATTACCAAGGACCCAACTCCACACTGATATGAAAAACCTGCAAACAAGTTGTTGCAAGAAAAAAATATCTTCTAACCAGTCTGCACAACTCTTTCATGTACTCCACATGTGAAACCACACATTTAGGAAGATTAGTACACAACAACACAATAGGCAATTAACGTCGAATTTTGCATTGAGTTTTAGTGTATTTGAGTTCATGAATTGAACAATTTGGTTGGCGCTCAACCCGGCACAAATAGGCATGGTAAGTTCGGCCTTGATTTTTGTGTCGACGTTGCTGCCAAATTGAGCGCCGACTTTAGCGCCATAAAATCACAGCGCCCCCGTTAGTGCTTAAAATAGTGCCAAGAAGCAACGTTGAAAATTGCACTGAAATAGGCACCCAATTTGGCTTCCGGTTTTGCTTCCATGTCTACTCCCATTTTTGCTTCTAGTTTTGCTTCCAATTTTGCTTCTGATTTTGCTTCCAAGTTTGCTTCCAGGTTTGCTTCAAGATTTGCTTCTAGATTTTCTTCCGATTTTCCTTCCATTTTTGCTTCTGGTTTTGCTTCTAGTTTTGCTTCCAAGTTTGCTTTCGTTTTTGCTTCCAGTTTTGCTTCTGGTTTTGCTTCTAGTTTTGCTTCTGGTTTTTCTTCCAAGTTTGCTTCTGGTTTTGCTTCTAGTTTTGCTTTCAATTTTGCTTCTAGTTTTGCTTTTGGTTTTGCTTCCAAGTTTGCTTCCAGTTTTGCTTCCAGTTTTTCTTCCAATTTTGCTTCTGGTTTTGCTTCTAGTTTTGCTTCCAGGTTTTCTTATAGTTTTGCTTCCAGTTGTGCTTCCAGGTTTGCTTCCAGTTGTGCTTCCAGGTTTACTTCCGGTTTTGCCTCCAACTTTGCTTCCATATTTGCTTCCAAATTTCCTTCTAGTTTTGCTTACAGGTTTGCTTCCAAGATTGCTTCTGGTTTGCTTCTAGTTTGGCTTCCATTGTTGCTTCCTTTTTTGCTTCTAAAAATGCTTCTTGTTTTGCTTCCATTTATTAATTTAATATGTTTTATTTCAATTTAATTAGTTACATATATCGTGCCTCTTAAATAACTCATATGATTATAGAGTAAGTAATTTAATTATTTAACTCATATGATTAAATAACAATATAATTATTGTAACATGATCATCATCTATAATTAAAACAAGTGAGTCAAATATCTATAATTTGACAACATCCATCCTGAGCAATAAATTAAAATCATCATACTTAATAAATATCCATCCAAAAATCATCAACCAATTTTAATATATATAAATTGACAAGTCAATACTGATAATATCATCATCACATATAACTAAAACAAGTGAAAGTCAAATATGCCAGTACATCAAAAATATGCCAAAATGATAGATGTCCAACAATCGACATAAGCGAAAATGATACATGTACAAATGATATAAATAAAATTGATAAATTATGTAACTCAAATTGTTACAAGTCAAGATGATACATGTCCAAATGATATAGTGAAAATGATACATGTCAATATGATACAACTCAACAATATAGTACTGTAGGTCATGAAAATGATACATATGATAGTAACCATGAAAAGAGTCATCATAACGATATATCAACAATGATCCATGATGTAGTCTATATGATCATGAATGTCACTAGTTACTATGACCAACTATCTCATCATCATCATCACCATCGTGATCATCATCATCATCATCATCATCATCATCATCATCATCATCATCCTCATCGTCATCATCATCGTCATCATCATCATCATCATCATCATCATCGTCGTCGTCGTCGTCGTCGTCGTCATCGTCGTCGTCGTTGTCATCATCATTGTCATCAACCTCAGCGTCTTTCATATCTTTGTCGTCATCATCATTGTCATCAACCTCAACGTCTTTCATATCTGCATCATCATCATCCTCTACCATGTGATCTATACCGGCAGAACCAATATTTTGTGGATCTATATCATGTTGAGGATCATCTTGATCTTCTGGAAGACCTGTGTTCTACAAAAAAAAAACATTTAAAATGAAAATTTATTATTTATTTCATGTAATAATTTATTTTTCTGTTATATATCTAATATTACAACATATGAGATGAAACCATAATCATATTACATCATATCAAAGTGCACATACCATAATAAAATTTCAAAAAAGTTACAGCTAATACTGGTGAGTCAAGAGAAACTTTGGATTTAAAAAACAAAGCCAATTAGGCTGGCAAACTTGTGGATTAGGCCAACATTTGGTGGAAGAGGAAGAAAGATGACTGGAACTCTGGAGGCCCACCATAATGGATTTCAGTATTCAACCATGAGATTAGAAGAGAGAGTTGATATCATGTATCAAAACATTGAGCATGCATTTTTCTAGCCAATGAAGAAGGAGATGATTACTCTGCTTCATCTTCATTTTCATAACCATATCACGACGTGGGAACCAAGAAGGCCAAGGATGTCCAGTTTTATGTGGAGGTAATGGATGTGGTCCAAAATTTAGGAGGGGCAAGAAGGTCAATGTATGATCCTAATAAAATTGAGGAAGAACATCAAGAGAGGGACAAGAAAAATAAAATCAATACATAGTTTCAAGGATTTGTCAAGCGAGTAAGAGAGCTATGGGAGCGGCCTCATCTAAAATATTTTGAACTAGAGTTTGATATACCATTTAGAGAGCTTGGTTTTCATGGAGTTCCTTTCAAAGCCTTTGCTTTTATTGTTCCTATGGTAAAATATTTGGTGGAGTTGGTGGAATTACCTTTCTTAGTAATCGCTATTAGTGAGATTGAGAATTGTTAACCTTGAGAGAGTAGGACTTGGGAAAAAGGCATTTGATATGGCTATTGTTTTCAAAGACTTCAAGCAAGATGTACTCTGAATGTACACCATTCCTCAATCTTCGCTTGATGGCATCAAGGAATGGATGAACTCCATGGATATAAAGTATTATGAAAGCATAATGAACTTGAACCGGTGGCCAATTTTGAAGACAATTACTGATGATCTAGATAAATTTATTGAAGATGGTGGTTGGGAATTTTTGAATATGGAAGCTAGTGATTCTGATTTTGATAATTCAGAAGAGCCAGATCAAGGATACGAACCCTCTAAATCAGAATCAGATGAGGAAGGTTCAGAAGATGAATCTCTTATGGAGTTAGAGGAGGAAAAAGAAGAAGAAGAAGATTCTGAAGAGGAGGAAGGTAAAACATGGGATGAATTATGACAGTGAAGATCAGGAAAGGCGACAATGAAAGGTAAAAGCTACAAGGAAGTCCCGGGCACCTGATATTAGAGATTCAAGAGGAATTCCTACCAAGAGGCATAAAGTGAGATGAATTGAGTTCATCTACATCCTTCTACTATTTATTCATGCACATAAATGGTCATCTTGTAATCATAAGATTTGAGCTCTATTTACTCATCCTACGCATCAATAAACAACTCAACACAAGAGATGCAAATTGACATATTAACACAACAATATCCAACTAAGTTATTGAAACTCAACTATTGATACTTTGTTCTCCATCCAGATTACAAAATCGTTCCACTTTTTGTTTTGTAACATATTATTTTCAAATTGCTTTGGATGGCGACCATATTTCTCCTCTTGTCAAAACATGGCACATGGACTAGTTAAACTAATTAATATGCAATCATTTACTTTTTCCAAGGAAATAAAAAAATATATCATTTAAATTTTAACATATTAAATATACTTACAAATGTACAGATCAAGGCTTGTAAACCTTTCTGGCCATTTCGATGCGTGGCACAAATTTTATCATGCCTAGCCTTGGAGGCCTTGTCCTAAAACATATGCTAATTCAATTTAAATATGCACAAATAAAATTTAAATATCGTTTAATAAATTTGATATAATCTTATGAGAAAATTCAAATACCTGTGTACTCTCCTCACCGAACTTCCTCCGTACATCAAACTTCTCATATGATTTTACAAGCTCTTTCCATACTATCACAGTTACATCAATTGGCTTTCTTTTTTGCCTTAGCTCAGGAGGGATTTTTTTTATCTTCTTTGTTTGGTTGCACCAAAATCTCTTGCAGTTTTGAAACATTTGTAGCTTTATCTTCTTTACAGACCAACCTATGCCAAATTCAATCTCCATGTCATGGATAACTTATTTTTTCAGTTGAATGGGTATCTGTGAGAATGGAAAATGTAGATGGTCTTTGAACCGTTGAAGGCATGATTCCTTCAACCTATTTGATGAGCCCATAATATGGTTATAATTTGGATGTCATGATTATAAGTTTTAAAAACTCTTGCTCTCTTTTATGAATGTTTTAAACTCTATGGTTATGAACTTTTAATGTTTATGGGTAGTATTCAATGACAAGCAATCATATACTCTTGCTGCATAAATATCTTAGTCTATCTATGATCATTACCCTATTTTGACTTCCCAATTGACTGATGCAATATATGTAGTGTTTGGATAAGTAAGATGAATTGAATGCATGTGATTAATGAGGAATGTCATGCTTTTATGAGTGCATGCCTTCTTTTGCCCCTATTGTGATGTGTTCTACAGGTTGTTGAAGCTATTATGAACGAGTCAATGCATAGGTAGAACACGGCCTCACGAAAAAAGTCGTTTCCAGCGCACCAGCGAAGGAGTCGTTTCAAGTGAGGATTCTTTGTCCGAGTCTTTGGGAAGAAACTGAATGAATCATCAATCTAGGAGGAGTGGAGTTCTAGATTTCCTCTGAGACAGTTGAATGGATAGACTTGCATTTATGAAGTCTATTCCTCCATCTCAGGTGGCATTTATATCCGCATATTTCTCTATTAGTTAATTAGTTAGTTAGCTATTTCTCTTTAAATAAAGGTTCCTCCTGCGCGAGTGAACGGGTTGATTAAGAGAGATTAGACTAGAGAGTAGAGATAGAATAGATTGTAATGCGTTTTACTGTTATAATGAAAGACAAAGCTTTGTATTAAGCTTTCTTACAAGCAAACAACCATGTATGTGATTCTGAAGTTATGAATAAGAAACTGATGAAGTTTTGAGTTCTATTCTTGCGTAGTTGGTTGATGCTTGCTAAGGGGGCCCACTTAGTAAGTATTTGTAGTTAACTATTTACTTTTTGTTGTTTAACTGTTAGAATTTCATTCCAGTAAGTTTTAGTGCAAACTCAATCTTGTATTGTTCCTGCAGCATAAGGCCAGTTCATGGTTTGTCTCCCAGTAATTGTTATTATGATTCCTGCTTTAGTTAAGTGATGCTTAAGTTAGTAAGACTTTATTTCATGTTCCTGTATCAGAGTTAGAATTCCTTTCAAGCATTTACTTCTAGAAAGTTATGGCTAAAACCGGTTCTTAGTGCACATACAATGCCACTCCATTTCAAGTATACGTTCCCTGGTTTGACAAGTAAATGAACGACCATGAGAAGATGTTAGTCACCCGCTAGAATGTCCAATTCCCAGGTTAGGATTTTCCGTGACTTCTTTATCCTTTTGTGGGCGTGACCATTTTTGGTGCCGTTGTCGGGGATGGTGTCAAGCTGAGAACCTGTCCTAACCATTTTTAACAATAGTTTTAGCATTCAAAATTTTAGAAATTCTTCATTTCAGTTAAGTCTATTACATGCATAGAAGAAGAGATCAATTTGGAAGATTCCTTCCTAGAAATTCAGATATCTAAGAAAATAACCTAGAGATTGACCTAGAAATTGTCCCAAAAGAACCATATTTGGATGTCGGCCAGGACCTTGTCACTTCATCTTCTTCTTCCTCGGAGATCAGTTTGAACCTATTTGATATACCTGATAATATTGATTTACTCGCATCACAGTTGAATAACTTGCATACCCTCAATAACCAGCATCCCCATAACAATCCACTAGCCATTGTTGTCTACCAGCCAGGAGCTAACCCAAGACCACCACCAAGGATGGTAGTGCCTACTTTTCCATTTCCACTCCCTGAATTCCATGACAATAATAATCTCAAAAATATCCCTGTCTCATTGCTTCTAAAATTCTATGGCCTAATTACAAAGGACCCTCATACCTTCTTGTTCGAATTTGACATCCTATGTAGGAGTTATGATTATACTACTGATGCCCATAAGATGAAATTGTTTCCTTCTACTTTAAAGGAGTCAGCCTTAAGATGGTTCATGGGATTAGGAGGCAATGCAGCAACCACTTGGGATGAATTGAAGGAATTGTTCTTAGGGAAGTATAAAGAATATTGTAAGAGAAATGATATGAGAGGAGATGACCTCTTCAAGATGGCACAAAAGGAGGATGAAACCTTGGAGGACTATGTCTCCAGGTTTTTGTTCAGTGTGTAGAAAAATACTCAGCACTAGCTAAATGAGGAGTCTAAAAAACTTCTCTTTCTAAGGGGAGTCAATGATACCTACATGGAAGCACTAGACCTCATGGCTGGAGGAGATATTACTTAAAGTAATTGGGATGACATCAAGACGATATGTCTCAATTACTCTAGGGAAAGCGTAAAGAAAGGCAGGGGGTTCAGACCCTCTATTGCCAAAGGAAGTGGCTCAGGCGTATCAAAAGGAGAACTCTCTAATCTTTTGTCCAACTTCAAACAAGACATCATCAATGATGTAGCTACTCAGCTAGACACCATGCAAGCTAGAAGGAAGAAAGAAGAAGTTGATGTGATGCTTGCTGAATATTGCCCTCATTGCAGACAGAGGAAGAGGGACTGTAGATGCAAATAGGTGGCCAATTTGGAGGTGCAGCATCTTCCTACCGAGTTCAAAACTATTGAAGGAGAGGAAGATGTGTTCTTTGATGCTCAGCGCAGGCCATGGGCCCCAAGACAAGGTATGCCTCAGGACCCCTTGCAAAATTTTGGTTCATATAATAATCAATGGCAGAACCAATACTCTCCAAGTTATGGCCCATATTCTCAACCTCAATGGAATAATCCTTGGCCAAATGCCCAGCAATACCATTGGAAATCCCCACAAGGGAATTGATAACCACCTCAGCAAAATCAGTGGCAGCCTCCGCAAGGAAATTGGCAACAGTCTAACCAATGGAGAGGAGGTCAGCAATGGTCAAATCCATCCACTGGTTTCCTGCAACAACCCCAGCAGCAGTCCATTATGCCACCTCCTGCAGCTAATCAAGGTCGGAATCCAAAGTCAACCCAATTACCTGCTCAAGCAACACCCAATCCAAATAACCAACAGCCACAGCAACAAGTCTATTTTGCTGATCCTAATCATCAACCTGCCTATGCTCTCAACCTGAATAATATCAATTTACGTTCAAGAACTATGTTGCTTACACCATCTCCTCCCATAATCTCAAAATTGCCATCTGAGGGAGCTGACCAAGATGAGGATACAAATGACCTTGCCCAACCAAATGAGCCAATTAATATTCCATCATTATCTAAGGCATCTAATGAAATGTCCCCTCCTTTCCCACAAAGGTTGGAAGTTGAAAATGTGAAAAAACAAGAAGAACCTATCTTCGACATCCTTGACCAACTAAAACATATATGTGTGAAAATTTCATTGTTCCAAGCAATCAAAGAGGTACCTATCTATAGCAAAGCCATTAAGGAGGCATGTTTGAAGAAATCAAAGAGGAAAAAGAAAGACCCTCAAACTGTCCATGTCATAGGCCAACTCTTTGACTTAATGCTAGGGAAGCTTACCATCCCAAAATATTTTGATCCAGGAAGCCCTATTGTGGAGATCAATATTAATGGGTTGCAAATTAAGAATGCTTTAGTAGATCTTGGAGCAGCTATCAATGTCATGACAAAGGACCTGGTTGTAAAACTTAGTATTTTAGACCTAAGGGCTACACCTACAATATTGCAGCTTGCTGATAGCTCAACTGTCAAACTTGATGGGGTAGTTGAAGACCTTGTAATCACCTTGGATTCCTGGGAGTACCCTACTGAATTTATGGTCTTATCTCCAAAGGCATCATTGGGGGGATATCCTATCATACTAGGAAGGCCTTGGTTGGCTACTGCTGACACTTACATTGGTTGTAGATCGGGTAACATGACAATATCTGATGGGTATAACACAAAGAAGCTTACCCTCTATTCTCCAGCCCAACCCCAGCCTGAGTCTGGAGAAGCTGTTTGGCCAGATTTGGGAGAAGAAGAGGAAGTGAACTTCGTAGCCAAATTAATGATGATTACTAGAGAGCCTTTCATTGCACAAGAAGAAGAAGAAGGTATATTGTCCAATATCCTGCTAAATAACTATGGTACTGAATACTTTGATTGTGAAAAAAATCCATGTTCCTTACAGACCATTCTTCCTTCGCCTACATCAACTCATTATCCTGCAGCAACTGACTGCTTACACACCTTGCTACCCCACGAGGTAGAAATGTCATTTCTACCTAAAGTATCTATGGTTGATTTAACCTCCCAAATGAGGTAGCAACAGGAAAAACTTTGAGCATCAATAAAAACCTCATCAGTGAGCAACAAGAATCTATGGTTAAAATGCTTACCAGTCATAAGTCAGCTTTTGCTTGGGAATATGCTGACATGAAGGGTTTAAACCCCAAACTCTGTACACATCGCATATACATTAACAGTGAGTTCAGACCTATCAGGTAGCCTCAAAGAAGAATAAATCCAGCTTTGAGAGAAATTGTTAAAGAGGAGTTGCAGAAAATGTTGAATGTTGGTTTTATCTACCCAATCTCAAATAGTCAGTGGGTTTCTCCATTGGTTATTGTTCCTAAGAAAGGAGGAAAGTGGAGGGTATGTGTAGACTACAGAGAACTCAACTTGGCAACAAAGAAAGATTACTTTCTTCTTCCATTCATTGATCAAGTTCTAAACAATTTAGCTGGAAAAAAGTACTTCTTATTCTTAGATGGCTTCAACAGGTACAATCAAATCAAAATTGCTCCTGAGAATTAAAAAAAGACTACTTTTACATGCCCTTGGGGGACTTTTGCCTATTCAGTCTTGCCTTTTGGTCTCTGTAATGCACCTACAACTTTCCAGAGGGCAGTCATAAGTATCTTCTCAGACATCTCACATGATTGCATGGAAATATATATGGATGACTTTACTGCTTATGGTGCAACGTTTGAGGAAGCTCAAGCAAACTTGAAGAAAGTACTACAGATATGTGAAGATCACAACCTATCGCTAAATTGTCAAAAGTGCTTCATGATGATGCAAGAGGGAATAGTGTTTGGTCACTATATTTCTGCTGCAGGAATACAGGTTGATCTTGCTAAGATTGAGGTCATCTCTAATCTACACTTTCCTACCAAGCAGAAAGAAGTAAGGAGCTTTCTAGGCCATGCTAGATATTATAGGAGATTTATAAAATATTTCAGCAAAATAGCCAGTCCATTGTATGCCTTATTAACTAAGGACTCTGAATTTCACTGGACTGAGGCCTGTGACAAGTCTTTCCTGCACCTGAAGGACCTACTTACTAAAGCACCTGTTCTTCAAGGACCAAAGTGGAGTCTACCTTTTCACATACATATAGATGCATTTGATTATGCCATAGGGGCTGTGTTAGGACAGAAGAAGAATTCCATTGAGCATGCTATCTATTTCATCAGCAAGAATCTACAAGGGCCAGAATTGAATTACACTATCACAGAGAAGGAGTTGCTAGCATTAGTGTATGCTCTGAATAAGTTTAAGCATTATGTCACTGGCTACCAAGTATTTGTTCACACTGACCATGCAACAATACGGTACTTTATGAATAAACCTGCCATTTCTAGAAGGTTAGCAAGGTGGCTACTGTTGTTGCAGGAGTTTGATATCATAGTCATTGACAAGCCAGGCAAGGAAAATGTGGTCGTTGATTTCCTATCAAGACTTCAAACAGCTACACCTGCCATATCCGAGGTAATTGATGATATTTTTCCTAATGAACATCTATTCTATATTGTTGCTCGCACCCCATGGTCTGCAGTTATTGCAAACTACTTGGCAGCCAACAGGATTCCAGCACACTTCTCCCCAAAAAAGAGAAAGTTGTTGATTGAGAAGAGTTTCAACTTTTCCTGGATAGCCGATTGTTTGTTCTATACTGGACCAAATCAAATCATGCGTAGGTGTATGAGGGAAGATGAGACATATGACATACTGCATGCTTGCCATGATGAGCCATGTGGTGGCCATTTTTCCTCTAAAAGAACAGCAATGAAGGTACTTAAATAGGGTATTATTGGCCCACTTTACACAAAGATGTTGTAGCATATACCAGGAAATGTGACAGATGCCAACGAATGGGGCGACCAACAAAGACTGATGAAATACCTCTGCATCCTCAAGTGGTAGTAATCCTGTTTGACAAGTGGGGTATGGATTTTGTTGGTCCTATAGACCCGCCATCCAATGGAAAGTCCTATATTTTGGTGTGCACTGACTATGTAACCAAATGGGTGGAGGTAAAGACAATGACACATGCTAGAGACAACAAAGTTGCTAAATTCATGTATGAACAAATCTTCACTCGATTTGGAGTTCCCAGGGAACTCGTCATTGATTAGGGAGCTCAATTCACATCAACACTGATCACAGCATTGATGAATGATTATAAAATCAGACATAGGAAATCAAGCCCATATCACCCTCAAGCAAATGGTCAGGCGGAGGTTACTAACAGAGAGCTGGAAGCAATCCTCACCAAAATAGTGAAGCTACATAAGAAGGATTAGAGCAGCCGTCTTCCAGAAGTAGTCTGGGCCTACAGGACAACCTGGGAAACTACTACAGGGTTCACACCTTTTGAGCTACTTTATGGTAAGACTGCTATGTTGCCAATTGAATTTGAACATAAAACCTTAAGGACTACTCTACAGCTACAGATTGATCTTTCTAAAGCGCAAAAAGAATGCCTCCATTAGTTGAATGCATTGGATGAGATGCGGAAAGCTGCTCTACAACATACTGAAGCAGTGCAACAACAAAGGAAGAAGTGGCACGATCACCATATCAAGACAAAGCAATTTTTTGCTATTGATTGGGCCTTACTCTATGACTCCAGGTATAAAGAGAATCAAGATAAGCTTACAACAAAGTGGCTTGGTCCGTATGAGATTGAAAATATATTTGATAACGGTTCGGTACAGTTGGTGACTATCGATCCTGTCCGCTTCAAACTGTTGGTTAATAGACACCGTCTTCGGTTGTACCATAAACTGGCTTCAAAAGAAGAATTCATGCAGTAGTTTGTTTCTCCTGCGGCTAGTTATCTGCATGCAGCAAAGGGCTTCGGTCCTCTTCCTACAACATCTCTTTGATTTATGTTGAACATCCATAATAAAGGTTTTCTTTTTATGAAAACCATTTCTCCATCATCATCCATCACCATCAATCACTCATTCCATTCTTCTTTTCTATGTCACCCATCCACGTCATCCATCTTCCATACCACATTCATTTATGGTTTCTTTCCAAGCCGTCATTTTCAATTGTGCTGTGAGATCTACCAACATCCGCAGGCATTTATTAAAAGGTACGCGATATTCATTTTATTCATCATATCATTCATTAATTTTATTTATTCATTTATTGCATTATATCTATCAATCATTACTATCATTACTACCCATGTCTCGCCTATCCTTTCCTACATGTGTGGACACATGTCAAATCTTAAGTAGGGGGCGGGGATGATTTGTTTCAAATTCTTTCCTTTTTCTATTGCCACGTTTAGTAAAGACAATTTTTATCGTTCATGCCGCCAAATGAATGCATGCTTTTCCTAGATCAACAAGTTAACTGCTAGTTAAGTAGTTCCTCAAAATCATTGCATGCAATTATTTTTACATTATTTCTGATAAAGCAAAAAGAGAAAGAAGAAGAACAGAGAGAAGCAGAGCAGAGAAAAGAGTTTTTCAAATATTCAAAAGAGGTTGAGATTCAGGGTTTATAACATAAACAGTTGAGAATATGGGTGGTCAGCTTGTACGACATGAACCAGCGACTCATGAAGCCTTGAAACAAGACCCTCAAATAGTGCAAGCATTTAGCATATGTGGATGGTTGAATTACTTTTTGAGCATCGATTCCTTTGATGACGTAGTTGCTGGTGAATTATTAAGAACTCTTTCTGAGGGATAAGCCACAGTATGGGGCTTAGCAGTAGTAGTCATTAAGGAATGGATTGCAGAGATAACAGGGCTTCTTGCAGCTAGTGAAGACTTTCCTACATGAAGGGATGTTGTCTCTGCCAAGGCAGAATTCACATTTCCAGCTGATGAACCCTTGGAAGTTTCGAAGCAAGGGTGCAAAAGGGTGTCTCTGCCTTACCCCTACTCGGAATATGCCTCCTATATAATCAGGTACTTAACTTGTGAGGGACGCTTTTCCTTTTTGCACTCCTATCATTTTAAGCTGTTGAGCCATATAAGGCATGGGTTAGCTATCAATGTCCTGAAATTTTTGCTAAATCTTTTAGAGCGCAGTGCTAGTGAAACTCAGAAAGGAAAAGACAATTTAGTCTCTCATCATTCCCTCATTAAACGACTGACTGAGCATTCCCTGAGGGACATTTCCCCCCTTTCTTGGCAAGAATTTGTTGCCCAGAAAGGGCTGCAGCCTCCTGAACCTCCAAGAACATTGCCTGCACAACCCAAGAAAAAGAGAAAATGAGTAGAGTCTTCAAGTAGAGAAGCTGAACAAGATTCCCCTGCTTCTCCTGCAACACCTAGTCCTGCAGCCGTTAGAACTGAGCCCTCTACCCAAGTTAAAACCAGGTCTGCTACAAGGAGTGAAAAAGGGAAAACCAAGATAGCCGAACCATCTAGCGCTGGGCATACCCTAGGAGAAAACCCTCAAGCAAAAAAGCAAAAACAAGCTACTCGGCTTTCTCCTACAATAACACCCAATGCCACCATGGTTTCATCATCCTCTCTTGATGATTCTCAAACCCCCAAGAAAGATGGGAAGAGAAAAGCTGCCATTGAATCTCCTACCTCAACTGCATTACCTAGGAGAACTTCTGCAAGAAAATGAAGTCAAACTACCCCACCCTTTTCTACCCAACCTGAAATAATTGTCATTTCTGAATTATCCGAGGAACTCATTCCTAAAAATTCTCAGAGTAAATCCAAGAATTTTTCACCCAGCACCTCAGAAATTCCTGATGATATACAAGAAGAAATAGGGGAAGTTGAGAAAGGATAGAAAGGTTGTAATAATGAGGGGAGAATGCCGAGTCTTGATGACTTGGTTGAGGTAGCTGAAAGAATTTCTAAGGAAACATAGTCCCCTATTGACCAACAAAAAGAGTTTGTCCTACAGCAAGAGTAGGAGCAACTAGAGCAACCTGAGACATCCAATGCAATCCCATTACCTTCTGAAACATGCCAGACATTAGTTGTATATAAGAGCCCGTTACTAACCGAATGCTTAGAACATCTTCAGGAAACCTGGAATCCTGTGACACTTCAGACCTTGAGTTTTCGCCTTCTGGTTGAAACTCAAATGCAGCAGAGTTTGCTGGAGGAAGAAAAGAAGAAGTTAAAGAAAGAAATTGAAAATCAGAAATAGGAAATCCAGGAGGTGAAGGAAAAGATGAATGAAATGATGAAGGTGACAGGGAAAATTATGGAATGTAGGCCACCACCTAGAATATATGCAATGTGCCTCAAAGAGCAGTTTCTGTTGTTTCAGTTGATGAGGATTTCTAAAAACCTTGACCTTGTTCCTAATACTGCTAAAGAATTCTATGATGCTTATCAAATGGCACCTAACTGGCTAAGGAATTCCATGTGTGAGTTTTATCTGCATGGTTTATTAATTCCTGATGAAATCGAGTGGAATCCACATCTGTTTATAGGTGACATACATTTGAGATCACTGATGTCCTAGGCAGCAAATGAAGTTAATTATGGAAAATAATCTGAGGACTATGAGGAGACTGAGCGAAGAGAACCTCTTCCCCTGAGATCAGAAAGCACAGACCCCAAAGAATTTATGAGGGCCTGGCTCTCTGTTGCATATGGTTTTTATGATCCTATAGCCAGGGTAAGGATATTTGATTTGAGGAAATAATTTTATGATGAGTTTAAAAGCCAACCATATTCGCTCTGGAAGCTTTCAGCTTCCAGAAGCAAAATAAGATGGGAAAAGCTAACAGTTGGTTTAAAGAAGTCTGAACCCCATAGTCCCTTGCATTTAAGAGCAGTCGTCAGGAGGTCAGAGAGATACATGCAGACAGGTCTTCAGAAAAGGTTTGAATTATGGTTGCCACTAACATTTAGACCTCCTACTTTAATATGGCCATTGTATCCTTATCAGGCCACGGATATCAATGAAGACACAAAAGCCAGAAGATATGAAAGATGGCAGAACTGCAGGGGTTTCTACTTCAGATTTGGGACTGCATTACAAGGCCATGTGACTCCTATAGATTTCAGGGACACAACCAGAAAGATTAATGCTGGAGGACCAGCATTAGATAAAGTAGGGGGAAAATGATGAGCCCAAAATATGGTTATAATTTGGATGTCATGATTATAAGTTTTAAAAACTCTTGCTCTCTTTTATGAATGTTTTAAACTCTGTGGTTATGAACTTTTAATGTTTATGGGTAGTATTCGATGACAAGCAATCCTATAATTTTGCTGCATAAATATCTTAGTCTATCTATGATCATTACCCTGTTTTGACTTCCCAATTGACTGATGCGATATATGTAGTGTTTGGATTAGTAAGATGAATTGAATGTGTGTGATTAATGAGGAATGTCATGCTATTATGAGTGCATGCCTTCTTTTGCCCCTGTTGCCATGTGTTCTATAGGTTGTTGAAGCTGGTATGAATGAGTCAATGCATAGCAGAACACGGCCTCGCGAAAAAATCCGTTTCCAGCGCACCAGCGAAGGAGTCGTTTCAAGTGAGGATTCTTTGTCTGAGTCTTTGGGAAGAAACCAAATGAATCATCAATCTAGGAGGAGTGGAGTTCTAGATTTCCTTTGAGACAGTTGAGTGGATAGACTTGCATTTATGAAGTTTGTTCCTCCATCTCAGGCGACATTTATATCTGCGTCTTTCTCTATTAGTTGATTAGTTAGTTAGCTATTTCTCTTTAAATAAAGGTTCCTCCTGCGTGAGTGAACAGGTTGATTAAGAGAGATTAGACTAGAGAGTAGAGATAGAACAGATTGTAATGTGTTTTATAGTTATAATAAAAGATAGAGCTTTGTATTAAGCTTTCTTAAAGCAAACAACCATGTATGTGATTCTGAAGTTATGAATAAGAAACTGATGAAGTTTTGAGTTCCATTCTTGCGTAGTTGGTTGATGCTTGCTAAGGGGGCCCACTTAGTAAGTATTTGTAGTTAGCTGTTTACTTTCTATTGTTTAACTATTAGAATTTCATTCCAGTAAGTTTTAGTGCAAACTCAGTCTTGTATTGTTCCTGCAGCATAAGGATCCATCCCTGTGTTTGTTCCTGCAACATAAGGCCATTTCATGGTTTGTCTCCCAGTAATTGTTATTGTGATTCCTACTTTAGTTAAGTGATGCTTAAGTTAGTAAGACTTTATTTCATGTTCCTGCATCAGAGTTAGAATTCCTTTCAAGCATTTACTTCTAGAAAGTTATGGCTAAAACCGGTTCTTAGTGCACATACAGTGCCGCTCCATTTCAAGTATATGTTCCCTAATTTGACATGTAAATGAACGACCATGAGAAGATGTTAGTCACCTGCTGGAATGTCCAATTCCCAGGTTAGGATTTTCCTTGACTTCTATATCCTTTTGTGGGCATGACCACTATTCACAAAGGTTTTCCCATCATTTGTCATTCGGACTTCCCCTGAAACCACCTTGTATTCTATCTTCGTATTGTAGCTACCAATGCAAGATTGATAACATGGTGTGGTGGAAGAAGTCTGTGTCCCAAGAGTGGTTGGGAGATTGGAAGTCTCTCTTCCCTGTTCTACATTCTTAGAGTTTATTGTCACTGATTTCCTCCTGGATCTTTTGCTTGATCCATGATTGGTTGGGGAATCAATTGATTCCCTTTCACACAATTGATTTGTTTGCAATGTTTGAGGGGTGTTACCAAATTGTTTTTCTATGTATCTGGCAAGTGTTGTCCAATCCACATTAACCAATTTTTTCACTGCCTCTACCCCTGATATGGAAGCCAATTCCTCTTTATCTTTGTCAGTCTCATGTCCCTATATATATATTCAAATTATATTTCTTCTTTTAAATTTATAAATAAAAAACTAAAAACTACAATTCCTCTTTATCTTTGTCAGTCTCATGTCCCTATATATATATTTAAATTATATTTCTGCTTTTAAATTTAGAATTAAAAAACTAAAAACTACAATTCCTCTTTATCTTTGTTAGTCTCATGTCCCTATATATATATATATTTAAATTATATTTCTTCTTTAAAATTTAAAAATAAAAAAGTAAAAAGTAAAATTCAAAGAAACAATGGAAACATTTACAAATCTATAAAGTGACAATGAATTACCTCATTATGGCCAGAGTCTGCTGACAATGCTCGCTTCCTTCTATTGCTTGACATTTTGAGGCAACCTAGGGCAAATTATTTTTGTCCAGTTTGTGGAGGCAAATGAAGTACACACTGTCAAGTATGAAATATTTCATCTAGTTTGTGGTATGAAAGTTTTATTTTGTGGGCAAATATGTTCACTGGGTTTTCTTAGTGTTGATAACCTAGGGAAAATATGTTCATTGGGTTTTCTTAGTGTTGATAACCTTATCATGAAAACTCTCTCATAATGCAATCTTGCATGGATTTTTCATGGCATCAGTGACTATGGCGCGACTGGGAAAAACCAAGTAGTTTTTGCATTTATTTTCAGCAGTTGCTCAACAATGATCGAACCAATTCCCAGATTTTCCAAGCAGTTCACTATTTCCTTGATACCCAAGTTAGGGAAAGAATACAGAGGTATCCTGGCTTCGTGCTATAATATTTTGAGCCAAAGCTCAAATGGGTAGGGTAAAAAATTTTGTTTCTTTCTCAAAAGGTTTTACAATTTATAATGATGGGACAATTTAGAGGCTGCCTGGATAGATTAGGCCACGAACCAGTAAACAATCAGGAATTCAAATGCAAAACAAAGAGCAGTAAACAATCACGAATTCAACCAAGAAAAAAAATTGTAACCTTACCTATGGTGTCGCAAACTAAACCTAATTTCTCATCAATTGTTGGTAGTGCCCTACTCTCTTCCTTCGCATGATATTTTTCCTTTTTTTGTCATCTGATTTCTTCCTCCATGCGGGATTTTTTTTAAATTTTCGATTTTGATTCAGTAGTCGACGCTCTAGTTGGCATTAGTTAAAGCCAAATTTAGCGATGAATTTTGGCCGTTAATGTAATCTGTTTGGGGTGCCTAAGGCGGCACCAAGTGCACCTAATTGAGCACCTATCATTGTTGTATAGTGTCTGTTTTCATTGTTGTGTATCACAGGATCTAGAGTGTTGGAAATAATTCCAACTCCTACCTTGTTTTTGTGACCACCGTTGTCCCATAAGGTGCTTCATCCTTCTCGGTAGTAGTGCGGTGAAAGCTTCTATGGTGGCACACAAGTCTTCCTTTTGTTCCTAGTGGTGTTGTGGTGAATCCCATGATTCTTCTACCAAAAGGTGTGTGGTAGTGCAGTTACCACCTTTGTCCCACAACTCCTTCATCAGCTTGGTGCGGTAAACTGGTTTATACCGCGGTCCCGCAAGTTGCTTCTTCCTTCTCGATGGTAGTGTGGTGAAAGCTTCTGTGGTAGCATTTTTACTCATAGAGGAGGCCATGGAGAGAGGACGTGGATGATGTAGAAATACTAAATTGCTAAGAGGAAAGTGGGTGGAAATAGATGAGACAGTAAAATCTGCAGATACAATAGAGGTAAGAAGAGAAACCAACCTCAGCCAAAGGAGGAAGGTGTTTATGAATTTACAAATGCTACAACATAGAGGAGATATCAATATGTCAAATATATGAATAAAGTGAGGTTTTATGTTGGATAGCATACTTGTTGAAATGATATAATTGGTGTACTAAACATTATTTACTATGTTGTGTATTATAGGGGCAAGACGAGGCCATGGCAACAAATCATGTCATATCAAATGAGGACACAACAGATGAAGCGGGACATCAGGTACTCAAATTTTGACTTAACTTAGGAAAAAATGATCTGATGGCATTTTGTGATATGTCCATCTTTTTTCACAGTAATTAAAATTTATAATGTATTATCCAGTATTGACATAAATTAATACATTTTGTTGATTATTTTAGATGGAGATTGGAGCAAATGCAGAGCCTGAGTGTTCAACTAGCAAAAGAAGAAGATATGTATGTGGACGTGGACCTAAAATTGTTATATCACATAGACGATAGTGGGTGGAAGAAGATATGACAATGGATACTACAGACACAACAAATGATTGCACTGAAGAAGAGGTAGGTCAGGACTATAGTACATGGGATGAATACTTTGAGAAAATTGTTGTTTGTGGATGTTTTGTATGTCATGGAAAGAAAAAATTCAAATGAGCGATTGTACAAAGACATTACATTTACGATGAGCTTCCAATCAGTAGTATGCCTCATACAATCGATTAAAACCAAAGAATAATAAATGAGTGTGGATTGATGTTTTATAAACTATGTTGTCAAAATTATGTTTTATTTAAATTATTGTATAAAAAAGGTAGTCTATAAAATAATGTTCCATTATTCAATTGATGTATATATGTTCATACAATTTATATTTATATTTTTTAAGCCATATTTGATTATATTTCTTTGAAATTGATACATTTATGATCTATCCAATTGTTTCCAAACATTAAATAATGCTTGTGTTTGTTGATAGATAGAAGATTTTGATGAAACACATACTAATTCCCAAGATTGAACTGGGTTATTAAGATTTGGACGAGATGATCCAAACCATCCTTTAAACCACACTAGGGCGAGAAGAGCAAGATTGAAGAGAACACTACCACCTGAGAAATTTGAAGAGTTGATGAGAGTTGAATACACTGATGACATGCCACCTAGCCTTAATGATGATGATCATGATAGTGAAAATGCATTGCATGAAGAAGGATTGAATCAAATGCTTACAGGTTTCTTTGGGGATGGAAACAATGATGACAATAATGATGATAGCAGGGGTAATTACCACCAACATAATGTTGATGATAACAACATCAAAGACTCCATCAAGCAAGCAGCGAAGACACCCGTGTTCAAATCGGGTGGAAGTAGAACCTCAAAACTGGCATGCACATTAATATTATTAGAAATCAAGTCACTATTTGGCTGGTCAGACAAAGGATTCACTACCTACTGAAGTGAGTTGAAATTTATTTCTTACTTTGCATTGTCAATTGGTGTACATAATTCATAAACATTCATCAACTTTGTTTATATTTCTTTAAGGGGATTTTAAAACCATATATTGTATATAGATAGTCCTAGTATAGATTGACATATCAAACATGTTCATCATAAGTCAAAAATTCAATTGATTTAATCTCTGGCAATCTTACAAGGCACTAAAAACTAAAATATTCCCTAAAGAGAATGTGTTGCCATCAACTTGCAGAGAGGCGCATCTGTTGTTGCTTGAGTTGGGGATTGAATATAAGCAAATTCATTCATTTAAAAATGATTTCATTTTATACATAGATGAATATCAAAACAAGGTAGAATGCCCTATATGCAAAGAGAAGAGATATCGTACAGATGTACAAGGTCCTATAGTTCCAAAGAAGGTTTTACGTCACATGCCAATTATACCTAGACTTCAACGAATGTTTCATTGAAATTCACTATCACAATTGATGGACTGGCATGCAAAGAATAGGAGTAAAGATGGATTCATATGAATTCTGGCCGACTCCAAAGAAATGAAACACATAGAGGAAAAATGACCAAGAAAATTCAAAGATGAACCTCGTAGTATCAGGTTTGGTCTTGCAATTGGAGTGTGCCCATTCTATTTCCTGATCTCAAATTATAGTGTTTGGCCAGTCATATTGATAGTATACAATATTCCCCCATGGATGAGTGTTAGAAAGGAGCACCTTATGCTAAATCTCATTGTTCTAGGAAAACATCAGGTTAAAAACATGGATGTTTATCTTGCGCCTTTTATTGATGAGATGCAACTTCCTTGGAAAGGCATAAGAATGTATGACATATCACATCCTCCATCAAATAGGTCCTTCATGTTGTATGGTGTGCTATGTTGGACTATTCATGATTTCCCAGGACTTGGTGTTTGTTTTGGTAAGATAAAATATTTACGTATTTACACTCATAATTTATTTTCATCCCAACTTTCATACTTAGTTTTATACTATTTTTTTTATGTTATCAACATTACTTATTGAATTGCAGGGCTTCAAAAAAAGGGGATATTTGCATGTCCAAGATGTGCAGAACAATTTCAAGGGCGGCATTCTAAACATCTACATAAATTTATTTATGCAAACAACAGGGTTTTTCTACCACTAGATCGTAGGTTTAGAAATCGCCTGAAGAATCAATTTGATGGAAAAGTTGAAAATAGAGGCCCTCCCATGATTATGGGTCCAAGTGATTGGCTTAAGAAGTATGAAGATGCTAAATTGAAAGCTTGGGAGAATTGTTTTGATTGGGGTGATTCAATTGAAGAACCAGAACAATTTGTAGTTAATATGCTAGAAGGAATGAAAAGGAAATCCATATTTTATGAGCTCCCTTATTGGAAGGATCTATTAATATCTCACCTATTAGATCCTATGCACATCTTCAAAAATTTCAAAGATTCTACATTTTGACATATATCAGGAAAAGAGAAGGACACTTTTTCTTCGAGAAGAGATATTGCTCTTTCGTGTACCAAATTTGATAGAAAACATTTGTGGCCAAATAGGGAAAATGAAAGATATGCAAAAGCTCCATGGATTTTGAAAAAAAGAGAGGTAGACCAACTAAAAAATGTCATCCATTCAATAAGGACACCTACTGGCTATGGGTCATCATTGGCTAAAGCTTTTACACTAGATGGACATATCACAAGATTTAAAACGCTTGATTTTCATAATTTAATGAAGGTATTATATATCGACATTTAACATTTACTAGTAACATTGATTAAGCACTAAATTTATTTTGATATTTTGTTGTGTGAGAGAAAATTACTAATGACCTTTTCATAAATGTGTTTGATAGCATATCATGTCATTGGCAATTAGGGGGGATTCTCATCTTATAGTTGACTTAAGGAATGCCATAAGTCTTGATTTTCAGCATTTACAAGGTATGTGGTTATATGAAATGTTCATGTGTGAGAGACATAGAGATATTATATTGCATTTTAATTTATGACTAAAGGTTCATACTAATTTACTATTATTATATTAGGTGGGTGACCTCCAAGGAGATCCATGAATTTGAAGTGCCAAAGTGGAAGAAGGAAATTGCAGAAATTGTATGTGTATTTGAGAATGAGCTCCCTACAAGTTTCAAGGACCTACGAGTCCATTTACTTATACACACAGTCGATGAAATTGAATTGGCGGGTGTCGTATCAACGAGGTGGATCTTTTTCTTTGAGAGGTATATGAAAACTCTTAAAAGATGTGTCTGATAAAAGGCACATCCAGAGGGTTGCATGGCTGAAGGGTATGTATTGAATGAAGCATTTTTATTCCTGTGTGAATTCCTTGGTAAGGATTTTGAAGATGGCCCACGTGTATAGGATGAAGAATGAGCATCATATATTATTGATGGAGAAAAACCATAGTCTAATGGTGTTGAAATAGAAATTAGTAAGTAAATTCACGATAAATGCCATTGTTTTTCTTGCAATCATTAATTTACTCTGTAATTTATTTGTCAAATTAACAACATGAAATTTGGAGTTTGAAATAAACATGTTGACATGTAATAGGTGTAGATGAAATTTCTATACTCGACAAGTTCATTATGTACCACATGGACTTTATGAACAAATGGATTGATCTATATGATAAAAAGAGAGAAGAAGTGTTAGAAGCAAGAAGAAGTTTAAGAGATCGAACCCAAGGAATAATCCATTTCCCACTCATCTATTTGGGGAATGGGGCAAAGATTTCACACTAGAATGGGTTACTAAACAAATTCAAAATCAAATAGAAGATGTAGGTACGGATTCAAACATAATAGAAGATGAAATCAACATGTCTAGAGGATGTGAAAGAAAGGTACAGTTGGAATTTTACAAAATGCTGTTTCCTTATAGTTTTCACAGTATTAACTATTTTAATATTCATCATTATATGTGTTTTCACTAAAATAAATGGTCTTTCACAGGAAAGGAAATATCCAACAATGTGGGCATATGGTTAACATTATTGTGTAGAAAGTGTAGACATAAAGAGACAATCCTTCAATTGTGGCATTATGGTTGAATTCAAGCAATCCATTTGATCAAGCTCAAAAGATAAGAATATAATTGAAGGGAATCTACAATATGTTGGGAAAATACAAGAAATTATTGAGTTGGATTACCGCTCTTTTAAATGTATTTTTTAAGTGTAGATGGTATGAAGCATTTGAGAGGACACGAAGACATGATACCCATAGTGGATTGTTTTCTATAGATTCCTCATCGTTCCTATCGAAGGATAAGGAGCCTTATGCTCTACCAATTCATTGTGAGTACGTATTTCTTTAACTCAAACAAGAAGCGGTAGTGATCATTAATCTATTAATTCATAGCTTATTGTGAATATATACATGTGTTTATTAATCAATAATTTTTTTATAACATATGTCTAATATATGTATGTCGTTCATGTGCAGGTATTTTTCTATGAAGATATTTTGGACCCAAAATGGATGTTTTTCATACATTATGATCCAAGATTAAGGCATGCATTTTGACGATGCATTAGTGGATATTGAGCAAAACAATGATGGCCAACAAACTGAGAGAGAGGGATTAGAGAACATCGAATAAATTGACATCCATGATGATGTTGAAGATGGTTATGTTCAGGTACAAGAAGGCAACAATCCAGAGTTAGATGATGTTATGGAAGACAACAATATGGATGGTATAGAAAATGATGATCCAAATACATCTGGTAACAATATAGATGGTCTACAATCAAATTTAAATGATGATCAAGATGATGCAAGTCAAGATGAGGATGATGATAATATTAAATACTTGAAAGAACATATGAACATTGACAATGATACACTAGATGACATTGTAGCAAACAATAATGTTAATGACCAAGAATGCTAAATTTTCAGAATTATTTGCAATCCATGTTTAAAAAAGGATGATTCTTATGGCCTAAAATTTGAAATGCTTGAATAATATTATGTTGCACTTGGACAATTGAAAACTTGTTTTATTCTCCTAGCAAGCTTTTTTATTTGCCATTATAATTCTAGACCAAACAACATTTGCAGGGATGGCCTTTTACACAAATATTAATTTGTATGAAGTTCACGAACCTATTGTCAAGCAGTAAATTCCTTTGGTAGACAAGAAATGTAAAGGATTCATTTAAGAAAATATAAGTAGTCTCTTTCTAAGGGTAATCCACAAGCAAAAAGTAAAAATAACATAAAAAAACAATTGTACAGTAGAAAATCAGATTCAATTAGTTATGTCTTATTTCGCTTGCACACTTATCTGAAAGACATAGGGTATTCACCATACATTTCCATTGACAAAGAAAACATGTGATTTCATTTATTTTTATTTTATATCTTAGAAGTGAAATTGTTGTTACATAATGATGCACTGAGAAAATAATATATACAAAAAAATGTAAAGAAAATGTTTTAAATTTAACATGCAACCTACAATGTTGTGCTGAAAGGAATCAAGATTAATTGAGACAAGAAATAATAATAAAATTTTGATGATTGTACTTAAAAGTGAATAGGATATGAAAAGTGTGGAAAATGATGGTGTTGAAATTGAAAACCTTGATTTTGATGACATTACTATTTTATGTCATTAGAGATAAAGAGCACATACAATTTTATATACATAGCAAATGAAGATTTGAAACTACTAAACTGAAAATGTAAACACTGTAAGATTTTTCCTTAAACAATAATTCACATACTCACTTACAAAAAAGGGTGAAGCATTTTTTATTCAAACTTTGTTTTCTTTAATAGATATAACAGTAAAATAATATTTACAAGTACAAGAATGTATACACTATTTCATAGAAAATAAGGAATGTTTCATAGAATATACAAGTACAAGAATATATACAAGAATACTTACAAGTACAAGAATATATACATTGTTTCATATAATATATACACTGTTTCATAGACTTCTAAATTTTCAGAGTTATTTACAATCTGTTGGGTCTCAAAAACATAGGTTTTTAGACCATAAGAGGGTGCCAATATCTAAGAGGTCTTTAATACTTAATACAAACCAATTAAAGTAAATTATTTGAAAGGACTTTAATTCACACCTAACCAAAAACCAATCAAAGCATCCACACAGTAACAACAAATGTGCCCTGATAAATCTTGTAGATTTAAACAACTTGAAAAGACCACTTTGGGGACAACAAAGCAATAAATAAGCATGAAAATCTACATAGCAATTGAACACTAAAAAATGGATTAAGAGTTATAATGTATTTTCTCCATTATATTGCTCAAAATATAAACATACAGAACATGAGTTCTTTTGATATGAATAAGTGGATGAGATGGTCTAGTATCTATTCTAATGGATTGAAATGATGATGATATGATGATCAAAATCAAACCTTGGTTTTCCTATTTGTATGGGAAGCAAAAAGCTTCAGGTTCATTCACAAAAGTTACATTGTTTCTTAACTAAAGCATAATTAACATAACATAGAAACTTAAAAAGAGTTTATTGTTGGATGCATCACAGTCCGTTAATCATCAGCAAGCTCTCATGACAACCTAAGATCTGTTCAAGGCTCAAGCACCATGTTAATGTGTCCACACAACCAAACTCTGACTACCTCCTCATACAACTCGTGCAAGGAACAATTTAAGCTTTGACATGTGATCAATCTATTTCTCCTTAGCGTAAGTGTTTGCATTCTATAGAGTGTCTGTCATTACATTCTCCAATCCAATAATCCTCCTGAATTGCTTATGTGTTTTCCTGAGTACCTCATCCTCATCATTGATGTCATCAAGGATGCATGGAAAATATTTTGATATCTCATTTTTCCAAGTTTCCTGATCCTTCAAACCTGTTTCTTCAAAGAAATCTGGCATGGCCATACATAGTGGCTAGCTGAAGTCACTCAATTCCTATGTCAAGATATTTTTGAAGTTTTCATGTGTATTCGTGAGGCTCTAACATTCTTGGAGCAAAGCATTATTATCTCCATCTTTTTCCTTGATATGGGATTCCATTTCCTTCATCCTATCAACAGTCTTCCATGCTCCACAAGGGCCTTGTGTGTTCCACTGTGAGCACACCAGACACCATCTGCATGTTGGAACATATCTTTGAATTTCATACAAATTATCCTTGATGCTACTTCAAAAGTAGTAGCTTTCAATTTTATTTTTAGTTCTTCATGTTTCTTTTGAGCCTTTTCAAATTTATGCTTTCATTGAGCAGTCTTAGACATGGCCTCATAACACTTTTCTTTCATGTTCAATTAAAGGGGAGTAAATCCTTGGAGAAGCAGGCAACCTATCTTTGTAGTTGGTTAATTCTTGTTTCAACTTGTCATTTTCCTCTATCAGCCACTAGTTATCTCTTACTAGCTTTTGGATCTGGGCTTTGGTGAATTTGGCTACATTCACATTCAAGTCAACAGTCTCCAAGGGATCTATCTCCCCTACTCTTTGCACTAGGAGATGTCCAAAAATTTGATCATGGTCAATGAGAGAAGGCTTCTTGCTTGGGGGGTAAAGAGCCCAAATTTGCAAAGTGGTATTATCAGGATTGTACCCTAACCCTGTATAGACCTTGTCACTTGCTTCATCTGTTATTTTCAAAGTTTTATTCTTTCTCTTCAAAAAGTTTTCAAACACAATGGTTGAACTAACATCCCACCCAAGAAGGAGCATAACTCTAGCTTCTTGCAATAATGCTCTTCCTCTCTCAGCAGTCATGTTTCTAATTTCCCTATCAACTTCATCTTGCAACTATTTCAAGGAATAAACCTCTTTCTTAGGGTCAATGTCCTTTAACCTTTCTCTTATTAGTCTTCCTTTATACTCATATATAAAGGACTTAAATTTAGGGGTCTGCACAAAAGTATCATCTGCAACAAATTCCTGACTTGCACGATGCCTCACATCATCTGATAGCTCATCAAATGCTTCAAAGGTGATCACACTTCTTTCCAATGGCATCTCATATTGGGGTATAATAGGAGCATTAAACTATGAGACTTCTTCTTCCTCCTTAGTGTTATCTTTTTTCATGGATGGGGAACCAACTGAAAAGATAACTTCAAGAGTAGGCTAAGGTGATAAGTGATCCAGTGGTGTGATTTTTTCTACTTTCCTCCTAGGACCGATGCCCCTTCCTCTTTCAAATGCCACAAGTGGAACATCTCTTATCAGTTCTTCTTCATGGAGGATTAACTGTTCAATTCTTTCTGCAGGATCCTATACCTCAGAGAAATCCCCTACGTAGCCTATGTTATTACTCACCTTCCAAGCCTCAACCATCATAACCCTATTGTAGGCATTCATTCTCATCATGTTTCATTTTTCTTCACAATTTCTGATGACATCTTCTAAAAGGAAACTATGCTCATACCCTTTCAATTTCTGAAAATTTTTGGCATCACAAATGAAATGTTCAGGATCAAAATTTTCCCTTTTGTTGCCTATCGGCAAGTCATAATAATCCAGTTTACCACTACCCAAGTCATAGCTTGAATCAGAGCTAATGGTGAAATCACCAAAGTATAAAGTGGAATGCATGAAATTTTTCCTCCCATAGCTCTTTAAATGCATGAAAGCTGAAAATGACAATTGCCTTATGATCTCTAAATAAACAACTCTATCTGGCACAGTCTTAGGCAACAAATAAGGTGGCTTCAAATCCAT
This sequence comes from Sequoiadendron giganteum, assembly GCA_007115665.2. Taxonomy (NCBI): domain Eukaryota; kingdom Viridiplantae; phylum Streptophyta; class Pinopsida; order Cupressales; family Cupressaceae; genus Sequoiadendron; species Sequoiadendron giganteum. The sequence goes on along the minus strand of CM021105.1, from coordinate 291,868,162 downwards.
AAATCCCAATAACAGTACAATCCCTAAACATTTACCAGTCCCCCCAATTGTGATTTATCCTTGCTTCATGACCCATATCTTTTGGTCAAATAAATCTTAAGATCTCTTGGGAGAGGTTGTAGTCACATTTGTGGCCTAGCATCTTGAATAATTTTTTCACAAAATATTGCTCAAAATATAGGTAGTGGGACCTCCCACACCTGCTATCCCACACATATTTCCACATTTGTACAGGCCTTAAATTTCCATCATTATCTAAGTCTTTTATTCTTAATTCCTCACCCCATATCCCCATCGCCTACCCTTTGTATAATATCATGTGCATGAAAAGAGAATAGTGCTTGAAATTAATGGCTTCACTATCATTCTTGATGATCTTGAGGGAATTATTGATGGCCTCCGATAAATACTTTGCATAATCATAGGGTCGGGCATTATGGCTATGGATGTCTATGGCTAAAACCATGGGAGAAATTTTCATATTCTCAAGAACATCAATTCCTAGTACTTGACCAACTGAGTAATAAGTGTATTGAAAGTATTCTTCAAACAAAGCCACAAAGAATGGGGGCTTATCTTCCTTAGAGAACCTCATAGTTTGGTTACCTGCACCTTTAACCCTATGTAGAGGCAATTTCCACCTCTTGTAACTTGTGTTCATGGTGCAGTATTCCTCCAAAAAGTCTTTGATTCATACTTTTGTTTTCAAGGAAGTGTCTAGCTGAAAAATCATGGAAATATAATATGGCTTTATGACCATGAACTGTGACCCATCAAGAAAATGAATTGCTCTCATCTTCAAATTGTAATTCTTTTCCAACACCTTGATTAACTCCACGTTCAAAAAGATGTTGGGTACTACAAGTTTAACCAAATTCAAATTCCACAGGTTTGACATTGGGCTATGCTGAAATTTCTTCCTATAATGATAAATAAAGAGGTTGTAACCCCTACACGGAGTCCATACATCTCCCAATTTTTTTTGTTTATCTTCTAATGTCACACACGATGGGTTAAGCTGTGTTATTCTTCTGGATTTTGGCCTGGACCCAGGACACTAGTCGATTAAGTCTTAATTCAATTGCCTAGCTTCAATTTTCTATCTTTTTGCTTTCTATTTGCCTAGGATTTTTTCCATCTTAACCCTACTCATGCAATGCTTTCATCTACTTACTAAGAAAATACTTTGAGCTAAATCTAGACCACTTTATTGGATAAATGCTACAAATTTCCAGCTACCTACCGCCATCCAAGTTGGTTCCCCAAATCCTTCAATTACAATTCACAGTGATTTCAACTTCTTTGAGGCCGTATTTATGAATTTTTAGGACACTTCATTGTGCCACCTTTATGATCAAGTTCTTCATTAATAGCGATAGTCTCATCAATATTTTTGTTAGTCACATCAATCAGACTAATCATCATTTCATAACTGTCGAAGAGAATTTTAATTAAAATGCTCGTTGTTTCTTTGATATGTCAGTATGGCAATGTTTTCCCCTTCCCTTTTGTTGTTTACCGCACTCCGCCTTGCTCAAGGATTCTTGTTGTAGGTTTGAGGTGTATACCAGTCTACTACATATGTTGATCACCTTCTCGGTGGTATAGCGGTGTATGCTTTTTATCATTACTTGAAGAGTGTCGATGAGACAATCTTATTTGTCTTACCGATATCTCAATGTCTCTTCGACATTAGATCTTATGTTCCTTTGATGTTGGTTGTCAGTGTCGATGAGACAAGTTAATGTCTCTTGCCAATATTCCATTGTCTCATCGACAATTACTTTGTTATATCCAAGAGTTGTGTTGCGTCGAGCAATTGTAGATATACTGTGTTGATGTCACATAAGTGATTCTCTCCTTGATATGACTGTATCTTGTTGGCATTTCACTTTTTTACATCATCGATGAGACATATAAATAAGTATCTTCGACATAGGGGTGTCTCATCTAAATTTGTGATCTATGCTTTGTGCTAATGTCGAGAAGACTTTGGAGGGACTCTCATCGACATGGTGTTGTCTTGGTGATATGCTATGAGCAATCATAAGAGTATTTCAAAGGAGGAATACACTTTGATGTTGTGATCAAGGGTTTTATTTGGAAGCTCACGTGAGGAATTTTATTAAATTTAAGTTATTATGATAGGAATTCTATGCATATGGTGGATGCAATAGATGAGTGAAAATGGAAGTATGAAAAAATAATTAGGATGGAATTTTGGCTACAACACAATCCATGTTTAAAAAAGGATGATTCTTATGGCCTAAACTTTGAAATGCTTCAATATTATTATTTGTGTTGATACAAATTACCTATTGCAATATCCTTAAATTGTTCAATCTTTGGTATGAATTGTTGGTAGAAAAAAATAGGATTACTTGGATGCTTCTTCCATTCATTTTGTATCAACATATGTTCGTGAAGACACAAAAGTTAATAGCTCAATCAAGTAGAGCTTTTGTGATTTTCAAATGAAGAGTAAGGTAGATTTTTATTTTTGCTATATTACATTCATGTGCATAAACAAAATTAGAATATTACATTACTAGATTGCCCTTATGCATATGCATATAATATAGGAAAGATTGCACAATCCTTTCAAAAATGTAGTTTTTATTGATAATGTAAATGTATGTTGTTCCACGCAAGCCGTGGAACTGACTATTTGAATGCATATAATAAAAAAACTATACATTTATATATACAAAAGAGAAAAATGCACATAAAGAGAAATGATGAATCCCGGTTGCTTTGTTTTGCATCATCTTCAGTCTTCCCGCTTGTCTAAGCCTCCAAGTTGATGTCTTCCTTGTTGCCCCTAGGTTCCCTACATTTGAGTGAGAAGAGTGTTGTTAGAGAAATGAAGGATCACAAGTTAAAATATTTGTATACATCTATAAACATATAATTTGATCATCATATGCATTCAAATAACTTGCATACCGTACATGTCCAGGAAAACAAGAAAGTTATCAAACATATCTATCTTATGCTCGGTTTTATCTAACATGTTTTCTCATTGTGCAGGTATAGATAAAATTAGGTTGTTGTTTTGTTTATCTAGTTACAACATGTGGGGTGAAATGTGGCTCCCACAAGGGCTGAGCCTAGCCTGCTGCCCTATTGTTTCATTTGAGAAGGATAATGACAAGTAAACCGTCTAGGAAGCATTAAAGATCAATCTTTGCAAGGATAGTGGAGTATGTTGGTAAGGGGTAATCTCCTTATTGATAAAGATTTATCCTTATTAATAAGAACATTCCACTATCAGCATAGCCATGATTCTAACAAAACTAATCATCAAGGATTCCAAGATAGTTTTCATTAACAGTCTGGTTAAAGTAAGTAGCCCCAAGCATCATAATAGTCACAATAATTGAACATGAGGGAAAGACATGTAGATTAAAAGCTTACACGATAGCCATCACTTGCAAATACAGAGACAACATGTTTCCACATAAAAAATTAAATTGAATGCATGAAAGGTACAATGATGAAGTCCATAATAGTGAATGTTGTTTAAGAGGGATTGAAGGACAACATTTTGTATCAAGGAGAACAAGGTAACCTCAAACTCTGTTGTACCTGAGTATGACAATACCTGAGTTTCTAGTGTTTCTAGATGGAACCTATAGCAAAAAAGTGTAGTCTCCATCTGAAGGAAATATCTTCAGAGCTCTTCCCTGAAATGAGGGTTGAAAACATCAGAAGAAAATAAATACCATAATTCTAAAGTAACAATTTGTATCAAGACAAATGTCTGAAAGTATAAATAAAAAGACAAATCCTTACAATTAGACCTCAAATTGGACCAAACAGATTTATGATTTTATCTTTAGAATGTAGGAGATTTCTCTGTCAGAGCTTCACGACCTGAAATTGGATCTCAAATTGGACCAATAAAATTTAAGATTTTATCTTTAGAATGTACAAAATTTCTTTATGAGATATTAAAGATGTAAGGTTGGATCATAAATTGGATAAGCATATTTATGATTTTATCTTTAGAATGTAGGAGCTTCCTTTGTCGGATATTTGGAAATTCCTACACACAAGTTCTGCTTCAAAGCGAAAACATCCAAAAGTGTTTCACAACGGCTCAAGGCACAATCCAACTTGGTTATGACACTGATAGCAATCCACTTTTTCCTGGACCATCCATACCTGAATGCTGCATCACAATCTATTCTTCCTGCACATGAAAATGCCACATATTAACCCCTTCTAAATAAAACTTAAAATACCATGAAACAATGAGTCCCCTATATTAGTAAGTAAGTAGGCAGTCTATAGGCATAGTTTGATTCTATACAAGGATTCTCATGAAAGGAATCTTCAAGTGATAGTGAGTGAGTTGTTTGAGATTGCAACTGATGGTGCAATATCCAGTCTTAAAGATAGTTAACAAAGCAGTAAATGTGCAAGAAAAAAAAATTGTACACAACAAACAATTCACAATGTTACCCCGCATAATGCCTTAAGTTTGAAGAAAAAAATCTCATTGTATCTTGATGAAAGTAGTGACCTTAATCGTCAATCATTGGAAACCATGATTTTAAAACATGTTATTGTGCTTATGGAGGCAACATTTTAAGCAAGGCAGTGGGTGGTGGTTTGGAACAATGTCAGGTATGAAGGACTTGCTTTATATGCATACTATGCAGTCTAGCTTAAGACAATGTTCTTAGAAGAGATTGAAGGTGGATTATGGAACTCAAGGGTTACCATGATAAAGATTAAAGAAAAGACTGAGATCTATTTAAAAGCCACTATCATGAAGATATTAAAGATGCCAAATGCAAAACCCTAGCAGCTGGAGTAATGAACACAGTGTGAAAGAGGACAGTGTGCTAGGGCAGATTTAGGAGATCTCAACATTATCTAATCACATGAAGATACATCATTTATTTAAATTAAAATAAATTATTCTAAACCCTATATAGGACACATTGATACTTCAAAAGCATCTAATTTTTTTTTTAAAATTAAAAGAAGTCGTTCTAAACCCTATATAGGATACATTGATACTTCAAAAGCAGTTGAAGGAATTCGAGATTATGCAAACATATGTCAATTAAATACCTAGATTACAAACAGTAGCACAAACATTGTAACCCTTGTTGATCAGAGCTGGAATATCAACAACAATGAATCCTATGCCTCCTATCACACACATCTCCTTACCATTCTCTATCATTATTTACTGAAACACTTCTCCATTTTGGTAGGCTACGCCTAAAAATAAGGTTTCAACAAAGGTTTTATTGTATGTTTATTAAAATGAAAACTCCATTTTTGCAGGCTATGCTTGAAAATAAGATTTTGACAAAAAATTTAGAGTATGTTTATTAGAGTTTTAGAGTATTTTGGTGGGCTATATTCTTGATTCCTTAAATGATTTATTCAAATGGATTGTGATTGACATGATTTTCTGCCACGATTACCATACTACCGATGTCTCTTATTATACCCTCTACGGTATGGCGGTGTTTTTCCCTTTTCTTCTATTATTTACCACACTACCACCTTGCTCAAGGCTTCTTATTGTGGGGTTGTGACGTATACCGCTCTATCGCATATGTTACTCACCTTCCCAGTGCTATAGCGGTGTATGCTTTTTATCATTACCTGAAGAATGTCAATGCGACAATCTTCTTTGTCTTACCAATATCTCAATGTCTCATCGACATTAGATCTTATGTTCCTCTGATGTTGGTTTTCGGTGTCGATGAGACAAGTTAATATCTCTTGCCGATATGCAACTGTCTCATCGATATTTTCCTTCGGTGGTATTTCTTTATATATTGGTGTAACTCTACCATGTTGGGGAGACTCATGATTATCACTGTGGTATGGTGGTGTTTTTCCCTTCTCTTCAGCTGTTTACCACACTACCACCTTGCTCAAGGCTTCTTGTTGTGGGTTTGTGATGTATACCGTTCTACCGCATATGTTGCTCACCCTCCCAACGGTCTAGCGATGTATGATTTTGATGATTACTTGAAGAGTGTTGATGAGACAATCTTATTTGTCTTACTGATATCTCAATGTCTCATCGACATTACTTCATTATATCCAAGAGTTGTGTTTTGCCGAGCACTTGTAGATATACCTTGTCAATGTGACGTAAGTGATTCTCTCCTCGATATGCTTGTATCTTGTTGACATTTCTCTATTTTACATCATCGATGATACATATAAATAAGTCTCTTTGACATAGGGGTGTCTAAACCAATACTAAACCCGAAGCTAAAGTCGGGAGATAAAAGTGGCGCTAAACTTGAAGCTAAACTCAGAGCCAAAGGCGGTGCTAATGGTGGCACCACACTCGAAGCCAATATCAGTGCTAAAGGCATTGATAATTTTGGTGTAAATTAGTGCTTGAATTAGCATCAACTAGTCCTCATCGACGTAAATAAATGCCAAAAATAGTGCCATCCTGATAAATAGCATCGAAATTTTCAAAAAATTGGCAAAAAATACATTAAAACATTAGGTGGAAGCAAAAAATAAAGAAAAAATTAAAGCAAATCACAAGGATTTGTTGTAGTGGAAAGACCAAAGAGAATCTACAAATCATAACATGTAGCACGTCCTTCTACGAAACACCTCCAAGTATCAGTTGTGCCAAGTAGCATCTTCTTTATATCCCCAATAGAAAACCCTTAACAACATCCAACCGATTAAACAACATGAATGTAAGAACCTCAAAGAAGATAAAACTACTCTATTTCCTATTTCAGGGAATTAGCCCACTACCATCCCCTCTGACATCATAAATGAAAAATTTATACCAAGGAGATAATCAAGTTTTCCATCTCTCACAGTGAATCCTCCAAAACCATTTGACCATAGCTCAAGATCCACCAATGAAAGAAATACATAACACACCTGAGAGAAACAATGGGTGCTACCTCTCAAGTTATAAACTGTCGAGAAGACCAAGAGTGGGAATGAAATAGTTCCTCTAGGATATCCAAATCACTATGACTCATCCAAAAACTATCTCCCCATAGATCTCTATTGAATTGATGTTCAAACAAGGTATAGGCTCCTTAGAATTTCTTATTCTCCATGTATCCATGAGCACCTGCAAATAATTAGCTTGTGCAAAACACCAAATGCAACACAATAGTATTAGGAAAATGATCAAAGCACCCAATACACAAAGAATTTATCAAGATCAATGTCAAAGATCCAGCTGTAGAATCAAGAACTTAACATGACATCATGATCCTTTCATCCCCTCTTAGGAAATACCATGCTTCAAGTGAAGAAACCAAGATCTCAAGGGCAATGCACAATGTCAAAACTCCAAGCATAAGCAAGAGTATAACATGGCATAAAACAAACAAACTCTAAACCAACATTACTTGACAAGCACCATCAACACCTCAACCCAAAGAACACACAAGTCCTCCATGGTTTCAAAATGTTAACCATCTTCAAATAGTGAAGATGCCAATGCGAAAGAACCCTTTTGCACCAATAGGATCAAAGATCTCCTCCTAGAAACATCAACAAACTAAAGAAGACAAATTATTAACAGTCGCTGCTAAAGCTCCCACTGAACAGTGACACTAAGCTTTCCAAGCATCATGACCAACCATCTCCAAAACTGAAAAAATCTTCTAGACCCACAAACATATAATTGTACTACTAATTATCCCAAGTGAAACCAAGATCTAATAAGTAAGGAGATTCGCCATGCTACAAGACTCCATAATTCACTTATCATCCATCCTCTTACCTCAAAACAGCCACACCAATGCACAAGTGACCACAGACAAGGCCAACTTACAAGTCTGCATAAACACTAAATCAAATCGCGTGGATATAGATAGTCCACTTCTAGGTTGTCCCACTGTAAACATATGGGTAAAGACAACCCACAACATTGCACAACTCGTAGATCCAATTAATGAAACATGAAGACTCACTACCACATCAATGTGTTGCACAATATGAGGTCTCACAAGAGAAAAAACATGTACACACCCTGACTCAAACACCAAATCAAGTACAAATCTGATTTGTCAAACATGTCCACACCAAGCACCATAGTCTAGGAATCCATCAAGCATTACCATAGAAATGATGAGTGACTAATCACATGCCAAAAATTTCTGTGTAGAGAAAGAATCACACCTTCTCTCACCATGCAAAAAGCATGCAAGTAGAGCTTCAACTATCTCATCTAGTAGCACCCCAAGGAAGCAGGGGTCTAGAAAATAGCTCTTCAACAGATCCACAAAACAACAAGTTTTCTTGACCATGTAAAACTTGCAAAACCATAAAAAAATACAAGTACAATACATCCTTAAAAAAGGAAACAATAGTTCAAGAACCCCAAGTCTATTTCAAGCCAACTCCAAAACCACTAATATGCACATGCATCTGAGAAAGAGATGGGGTATTTCATAAGCTTTCAAATCATCTAATGATTAACTTCATAGCCTTTATGCATTCAAGGTTAATAGAAAACAATGCCTTCCAACACCAGGAAACACCACCCAGCATAAGCACTCTCTTCCATGGCTGAGAAACAACCCACACCTCTCCATATTACTAGGGAGCCTCTCACACAGACACCCAATATGAAATCTTTACTGCTACACAACCACAAAGTAGAAAATTCCACCTCATACATCACGTTTATACCGCTGCCAACTAGGAGACAAAAATCACAGCAATTCAACATGACCATGTTGGATTTTGTGGTTGTTTTACTAATATGTGGTTTTCATTGATGTCAACACTATTAGTATTAATGTCTTTAAGACTGTATATGTCGAGGATATTGAGAAAATTGTAATAAAATAAGTTGTAGGTTGTCTGTGAAGCAGTGAAGATCAGTATGTTGATGGTGAGAAGTTGCGGATTAAATGGGTTTTTTTCAAACCTATCTAGTTTATCCATCAAAAGTTTCAGAGGTGTGCATGTATATTTGAGCAAGCTATGAGTTTTTGTGTTTTGACAATTATTCTATTACTCTAGTTGGTGTTCCTAGAAGAAGATAATGTGATTCTAGTAATCTGAGTTGTTATGTATGTTCATGTGGTGTTCGTAGAAATTTCTAGTTTGTGCTTTATTTGTGTTGCATGTCTGCATTGATAATTGTGCTTGTGATCCGTGATTTTCTCTTATGTGTTCATTTTTTCATGTTCATGGCCAACAGGGTGATTATAGCGTGTTGTGGATCTTCAAGGAAAAATATTTTAAGGTGTTTTGTGTTCGAGGACATTATTTTGGGTCTCTACTATGTTGTGGCCGACCTTGGTTGATTCACATTAATAATCTCTATTGTTTTTGGATGACAGTTTGCATTCATTCTATTATGTTGTTCAAGATGACATGAAGCGATGTAATTACTTGTTGCGGATATATATGAGCGATTTTTTATCTCATTTGATGTATGTATGATGCAAATTGTGCGAGTGCTATGTGTGAATAAAGATCAGATCATTCAAAGGCATATTAGAGTGTGAAGAAGAGTGAAGAAAAGTGAAGAAGTGTTCATGTGCTTAACTGAAACTATAATCAGGCAGTAGCAGATGCTACTTTCTCAGTTCAAATTCTTCAGATGGATTTAATCTGAATGTTTTTGTAAGACAGTGAGTCTTCCCTTGTATCTGAGCAATGAGCTCTAGGTAGTGTGCCTGAATGCATGTGCATTCCCATTTATTATTCTTATACTTTTAATAGAGTATAAACTTGTGGATTAACCTCCACCGTGGTTTTTAACTTAACAAGGTTTCCATGGAAAATCTTGGTGTTATGTGTATTTATGATGTGTTGTTGACTTATGCTTTCATGGTTATTAATCAGATCTGAGAATAAGGGTTAACAAAGTTAATAAGTTTTAAATTTTGTGACAACTGATTCACCCCCCTCTCAGTTGTCTGAGAATTTCTTTTCAGAGAAAACAACATTGTTCAAATGAATTGTTGGAGCTTGTGCATACTGACTTGTGTGGTCCTGCTAGAATCAGAAGTCTACAAGGTTACAAGTATTTCATGTTGCTTATTGATGATTATTCTAGGATGATGTGAGTTAATTTCTTAAGGGAGAAATATGAAGTGCTAGATAAGTTCAAGATCTTTAAGGCTATGGTTGAGACAGAGACAGGTCTAAAGATTAAGTGTCTAAGATCAGATAGAGGTGGTGAATTCACTTCCGGTAAGTTTAATTCTTTTTGTGAAGAACATGGGATAAAGAGACAATTACTTGCACCGTGAACTCCACAACAAAATGGAGTTGTGGAAAGGAAGAATAGGATAGTTCAAGATGTTGCTAGAACTATGATGCTGGAAGGAAATGTTCCTCACATCTATTGGAGAGAAGCTGTGAGTACTGTTGTTTATATCCTCAATCGGATACAAATCAAAGGTGATACTGGTAAGACCCCTTTTGAGTTATGGTTTGGTCATAAGCCTACTGTTAGATATTTCAAAATCTTTGGGAGTAAATGCTACATCAGAAGAGATGAAGATATAGGAAAGTTTGATGCTAGAAGTGATGAAGGAATCTTTCTTGGTTATTCTACTAAGACCAAGCCCTATTGGTACTACAACAAGAGATTGAAGAAAATGGTTGAAAGTGCAAATGTTAAGATTGATGAAGACATTGCTAGACCATTCAAAACCTGTGGATATGATTCTGATGATTAGAATGACAATAAAAACAAAGGTCATACCTCAAATCAAGTTCAGATCTTTCTGGTGAATCAAGAAGATCAAGAAGAATGAGAAACTAGTGAAAGTACAGAAGAGAGATCACAAGAGCGTCAAATTCAAGAACAACCTAAGACTCCAAGGTATGTGAAATTAAATCATTCAGAAAATCAGATCATAGGTGATAAGAAAAAAGGTGTCCAAACTAGGAGAAGAATTGCAAAAGAATACTGTTTGATATCAAAGATTGAGCCAAATAATGTAAATGAAGCATGCAAAGATGAACATTGGATTGAAGCAATGAAAGAAGAAATACAAAAAAATGAGAAGAATAATACACAAAATCTTGTTCCTAAACCTAAGGATAAAAATGTAATTGGAATTAAATGGGTATTTAGAAACAAACTGAATGAGCAAGGTGAAGTTATCAGAAACACAACAAGACTGGTATGCAAAGGATATTCTCAGATGGAAGGAATTGAATTTGAAGAGAATTTTTCTCCTATTGCTAGAATTGAAGTTGTGAGACTATTTTTTGCTTATGCTACTTTCAAAAACTACAAGGTTTAGCAGATGGATGTCAAGTCAACATTTCTAAATGGCGAATTGGAAGAAGTGTACATTGAGCAACTTGATGGATTTCAATTGACTGATTAGGGATATATGGTGTGTCAGTTGAAGAAATCATTGTATGGACTCAAGCAAGCCCCCAAATCTTGGTATGCCAGATTGGACAAGTATTTGTTGAAGCTTAGATTTAACAAAGGTACTATTGATAGTAATCTATATTTCAAGATTGATGATGATAAATATTTTTTTGTGGAATTTTTTGTTGATGATATCATTTTTGGAGGAGATGATGGTTTGTGCATGAGGTTTGCTAATGAGATGCAGAATGAGTTTGAGATGTCAATGATTGGAAAGATGAAATTATTTTTGGGATTGCAAATTACTTAGTTAGATAAAAGGATCTTTATATCTTAGTCCAAATATGTGAAATAATTGCTAAAGAAGTTTGGTATGGAAGATTCAAAGCCAATCGGTACACCCATGGTGACCGGATGAAGTTGAAAACAAATGATGATTCTCTAAAGACAAATTAGACTAGATACAGATCAATGATTGGTGGATTGCTTTATTTGACTCAAACTAGACCTGATATCATGTATGTTGTATGTATTGTTGCAATATTTCAAGCTGAACCTAAGGAATCTCCTGTGATTGCTATAAAAATAATTTTCAGATACTTGAAGGGAACAATTGATTTTGGCCTGTGGTATCCTAAAGATGATGATCTTACTTTAAGTGCCTTTATTGATGTTGATTAGGTAGGAGATGTGAATGATAGGAAAAGTACCAGTGGTGGTGCATTTTTCTTGGGCGAGAAGCCGATTTCATGGTTCAGTAAAAAGCAGAATGCCATTTCTTTGTCTACTACAGAGGCATAATACATTGTTGCTGCTAACAATTGTACTCAAGTATTATGGATGAAGTAGATGTTGAAAGATATCAGAGTTGTGTATGATGAACCTATTTCTATATTCTATGATAATTCAAGTGTAATTAACATCTCTAAGAATTCGATGTTACATTCAAAGACCAAGCATATATCTATCAAATACCACTTTTTGAGAGACAAGGTGAGTGATAAGGAAGTTAGACTGGAGTATGTACCTACTAAGGAATAGATTGCAGACATATTTACTAAGCCATTTCCTAAGGATAATTTTGAGTATCTCAGAGGGAAGTTAGGGGTTATAACCCCTCCTAATAAGAACTAAGATGAAATATATTGCATCAATCTAAGAATTTCATAGTCATATCTTGATTCAGATTGATGTTGTGGTGGATGCTACTCAGGGGAAGTAGTCAGAAGATTTAGATATGTGGTTCAGATCTTGTGTATCTTTGTCATTTATTTCAAAGGGGGAGAAGAATAATGTGAAAAACTATTGAAGAATCAAGGAGGAGAAGAGCAATGTGAAAATCTGGAAGAAGTCATGAGAGAAAAGTCAAAACCTAAGGGGGATTAAGTGTTGAATTTAGTTGCGTTGATGGTTTTTTTCACATCATGTGTTGCCATCAATGCCAAAGGGGGAGATTACTGGATCTTGTGGTTGTGTTGTTGATATGTGGTTTTCATTGATGTCAACACTATTAGCATTAATGTCTTTAAGACTATATATGTCGAGGATATTGAGAAAATTGTAATAAAATAAGTTGTAGGTTGTCTTTGAAGCAATGAAGATCAGTATGATGGAAAGTTCAGTATGTTGACAGTGAGAATTTGTGGATTAAAGGTTTTTTTTTCAAGCCTATATATTTTATCCACCAAAATTTTCAGAGGTGTGCATGAAGATTTGGGCAAGCTATGAGTTTTTGTGTTTCGACGGTTATTCTGTTACTCTAGCTAGTGTTCCTAGAAGAAGATAATGTGATTCTGGTAATCTGAGTTGTTGCATATGTTCATGTGGTGTTCTTGGACATTTCTAGATCGTTCTCTATCTATGTTGCACATCTACATTGATCGTTGTGCTCGCGATCCATGATTTTCTCTTGTGTGTTCATGTTTTTCATGTTCACGGCCGACAGGGTGATTATAGCGTGTTCTGGATCTTCAAGGAAAAATATTTTAAGGTGTTTTGTGTTCGAGGACATTTTTTTGGGTCTCTACTATGTTGTGGTCGACCTTGGTTGATTTGCATTAATAATATTTATTGTTTTGGGCCGATAATTTGCATTCATGCTATTATTGTGTTGAAGCCGACATGAAGCGATGTAATTACTTGTTGCAGATATATATGAGTGATTGTTTATCTCATTTGATGTATGTACGATGCAAAGTGTATGAGTGCTATGTGCGAATAAAGATTAAATCATTCGAAGGAAGAGAAAAGTGTGAAGAGGAAGAGCAGAGTGTGAAGAAGAGTGAAGAAAAGTGAAGAAGTGTTCATGTCCTTAACCAGAACTATAATCAGGCATTAGCAGATGCTAATTTCTTAGTTCAAATTCTTCAAATGGATTTAATCTGAATTTTTATGTAAGACGGTGAGTCTTCCCTTGTATCTGAGCAGTGAGCTCTAGGTAGTGTGCCTGAATGCATGTGCATTCCCATATATTCTTCTTATAATTTTAACAAAGTATAGACTTGTGGATTAACCTCCACCGTGGTTTTTCCCCTAACAAGGTTTCCACACAAAAATCTTGGTGTTATGTATATTTCTAATGTGTTGTTGACTTATGCTTTCATGGTTATTAATCAGATATGAGAATAAGGGTTAACAAATTTAATAAGTTTGAAATTTTGTGACAAATGATTCACCCCCCCTCTTATTTGTCTGCCCTTCTATTGCCAACAAACCAACTCCATTGTCTCCATCTTCACCATCCTTCAAGTTGTGTGTTGTCTCTGAATACCACAAGACTTCCACTTACCAAAGGATCAATACATCAAATAATTCCTCCATATTTCCTCAAGCCTAACAAACTAAGAAATATTCACAAGAGAAATACCTAGAACTAGCAACCAGAAGAAGGCTCTAATACCACTTTTAGGTAAATTTGAGTCATCTCAAATTTGCATCCAAGATTTGTAGTTCCTTCGGTAACTTTAATTTCAATTAGATTGCCTCAAAAACACCTACAACTATGCCACAAAGCGGAATCAGACACGGTTCATTTCCCACATTAATCCTTCTGAGAGAAGCTTATGTAAATTCAGTTTCAACAACTTGCATAAATAGATTCTAGCCAAGAAACATGAAACATGAAAGATGAAACAAAACAATGAACGCACAAGATTTACGTGGGGAAAACCCTTTTGGGTAAAAAACCCCACACTCCAAAAGATCAGATCGCCATTGTATTATTCATGCAACATAACAGTTACAAATACAACTCAAACACTAAGCCTTTACAAATATTACATCTTGTTTCATTTTGAATACAAATTGATAGTAACCCTATTCTATTTCCCTCTCTCTTTTTTTACATTTCTCTGATCAACCTCTCAGTCCATTACAACCTTTGCACTGTAACAATACTCTCACATAGTATACAAAGAAGATTCACATAGAGAGAGAGGTTTCACAATCGAACCACAAAAAGAGAGAGGATTCACCTCCTTCATAACAAAATTCTCATTCTCCAACCCCAACCATCGAACATTACAGAGAGTTCCATTTTGTTCACACTCTCAAATGGTTTATTAATCTTCCAATGGTCACAACAGTCCAAATACCAATAGTTTACATTTTTCTTCTCTCATTGGTTCAAATCAATCCACATAGGATAGTCATTCAGTCAAAATTATTCAATTTGTATTCACATATTGATGAGACACCAACCCATGTCTCACCGATGCCAAATTGATCATTTAACAATTGCTCACTACACATCCTTCTATCGCTCCATCGCTCTGACTTGGTGAAGTATCACTAACCAAAAGACCACTGGGTTGAGATCTTGCCTCAAAGGGAGTCTCCAAAGCTCCTCCAATAGTTCATGTCATACCAATCTATTTGTTCAGCTCCCATCGAGAAGACTTACCTCGATCGATTCCATCGGCCAGACCAATATAGTCAGAATGATAATCCAAAGCTAGGCCAAAGACCCAGGTTACTCTGATGCCACTCAGGAATGATCTATCGATAGGACTTCCTTCGATCCCAATCCATCGGTTGGACTTCAACCATCGAATGAAGATCTCAAAGCTAGACAAAAGTCATGTTTCACACCAATGAAGAATCATCGGCAAGAAACACATCGACCATACCCTATCGACCAGACTTCAACCATTGGATAAAGATCTTAAAGCTAGGCTGAAGTCATACGTCACACCGATGAAGAACCATCATGTCATCCTAACAAAGTCCCATCATCCAAACTCACACATATATAACTTTTCGATTGAACTTTTACTGTTGACGTGAGTTCAAAACCTCATATCGATATCTCATGCCACGCCAACCACCTTCATCGCCAGGACACACCAAAGGTCGCACCGATATGTTCAAAGAAGGAAATTCACAAGGAGAACTCATATTGGGCTATCAGACTGATCTCATAGATAGTTCACGATCACTATGCAGATTGACCAAACATCTTGTGGTCACACTGAAATCTCTCTCTTAGAGGTTTAGGCCAGTGGGATTTAGACACACAATTCCAACATTTATTGGTGATACAGGTTCTCCTCCATAGTGGGGTTTTCTTCTATCATGTGTCTCATCTACTTTAATTTATGTCTTGTCTATTTATATCTATCTCGTTGTCCGTGAAGGTGGAAACACCAAAATGAGGGTTTGACTGAGGCAAGCCCCGAAATAGTCCCAACACTTTTCCTTGTCCTCCTTGTGTGTATTTAGTTCATGTGAATCTTTGCTAGAGGCTTCATAGCGTAGGACCTTCTGTGAGCTGATATTTTACCTTCTTTGTCATTTCAATTTATTTAGCTTTATATTAACTAAGTAGAATAGTTAGACTTCAGATTTTGGATAGATAGCAAACTTGGTGAGTTTTTGTTTACAATTCTAACTCTCTATCTGTATGAGATTCCAATCTGTCCTTGAGACAATAATGCATCATGCTACCATTTGAGTCTTGCACTTACATCCTTTGGTCAAGAGCTAGTTGGCTTGTTCCAGAGACCTATTTAATATTCTCTTTTGGTCCCTAAACTCTTTCATCTAGAAACATATCAAAGACTCTCTTCAAGTACAATTTGGCAATCTCTTTCACCTTGTATCTCTATCACTTGATCTTTTGACATGGAGGTGATCAAGGGCTATTCACTCCCTTTAGACCCTATTTATCTTGGGACTTGGGAGTAGTGAATCCCCTCCACATTTTGGTGAACTTGACATGAATCAAATCTTGTCGGATATTTTTCTTCAAAATTTTAATGCTTTTAATAATTATTTCTCCAAGTAATATTTTGATATGCTAGATGATGCCCTAGATGATTTCTTAGAGGCATATTCTCCTATCTGTAGATCTCTTGAATAAACTTCTTCACAATTCGAAGAGTCTATAAATCTAGTTGTAGTCTCTACAACTCCTCAAAGCCCTAAGAGACCCATAATCTATGTGACTCTAGCTAGCATATCTCCTAAAATAATTCATTCTATTTGTGGGGTCTTGGTCACTATTGACTCGTCAAACCTTTACACGAGATTCTTGAAGGCGACAACTCCCTCTCACAATGAGGTAGCTCATACTTACAACTCTAGAAGGAATCAACATAATTTGAATCAACCTATTTCCTTACCACCTTCTCAACCAATTATTCCTCCAACACCTAAACCTACTACTAAAACACCTAGTGATTATGATCTCATCGATCAACTTCACTTTACTCTTGCCAAGATCTCACTATGTGATTTGTTTCAGTCTGCTCCAGTTTATCAAGGTATGCTCCAAAAAGCTTTGCAAAACATCCTCTTTCCTTCTTCCATCAAGCTCATATTAATAACACTAGTATTAGGTGTTCTCTTGTTGATACTAGTTCAACTCTCAACGTGTGTAGCATTGACCTATTGCCTAATATTAAAATTGATTCATCTTCTCTTGTTGCTTCCTCTCTGTGCATTCATGGATTCATTAATGCTAGTTGACAAGCCCTAGGCATAGTAATCTTCCTTTGAGGTTGGGACCTATTATTATACCCACCTTGGTCTTTGTTATGTCATGACCTTTACCTTACAACATTCTCTTGGGAAGACCATGGATTCACACTTTGGGGATGTAACTTCTACTTTGCATCATTGCATAAAGTTTGTTGCTAATAACAAAGTAATTAAAATCAAGGCTAACCCTAATGCTATACACCTTTGTGAAATGGAAGTTGTTGGTTAGGCCTCAGTTGCTTCTACAATTAAGAATTGCATTCCTTCATTATCTTCTAATTTATTGACATCCTCTTTGGCAATGTCTGCTTTGAAGGTTGCTTCTAAGATAGATGTCCCTAGAGAAGAGAATCCTAAGTCTCCCCTTTTAGTTTTTCTGAATTGAATGCATGTCTTGGTGATGATTGGGGATCCTTGGACTTTACCAAATCCTTCATTGGAGAGTATAGATTTGATCCTACCCATCTTGAGATTCCTAGTGTCTCATACACATTTATTAAGAAAGTTGATTGTTATCCTGCTGAGGAAAGTGATATGCTCATACTAAGTAGAATGATTGTGCTTCTGCTAAGGAAGATGGCCGCACTTATGTTAAAGAGGTTAATGTATATTACCGTCAAGAAGGATGACTATGATCTAGTAGAGGAGTATGATCCCCATTGTTGAAATGATTCTCTATGTGTAGACCCTCCCCCTTCTTATGATTTGTAAACATATTATGGCCCTGGCTTCAAAATTATCTCTAAGTATGGTTATGGATGTAAGGGTTGTGGGTGTGACGAACAAGGAATTCAAGTCCCTATAGAATTATACCTCGTAAGCATAACTTGGGGCTTGGTTTCTCTCATGAAGAGTCTAGGTAGAAACCATGGTGGAGTTTCAATATGATTTTTGTCGAGCCTCTCAATCTAGTTCATTCTGAATTGATTGAAAGTAAAGTGGACTGTAACTAAGTTCTTCTATATGTCTTCTATTTAGAGGAAGCGTTAGAATAATTCTTAGGTGTCTACTCTTATCTGCCTTCTTATCACCATAAGTGATAATTCCTATATCACTTGAACAAATTATAAGCATACTTTTGAGAATCTATTGTGAGTATTGATGAGAAGGCTCCTTTGTCTAATTTGGATGATGATGCTCCTATTTCCAATCTTGAAGACTATAATACTCTCCTCAAAGGAGATACTACCGATTTTCTCATGGATCCTAAATCTTTTGAAAAGGTGATTAAGATTGGAAAATGCCTTTCTTTGGAAGAATCTAAACAACATTTTGACCGGTTACATTCTCATCCTAATATCTTTGCTTGGTCATATGAGGACATGCCTTGTATTAATGAGTTTGTAGTGGTTCACAATATCATTCTATTTCCCGATGTGAAGCATGTTAAAAAAAAAACTCAACGATGAATCCCAAGATCACCTTATTAGTCAAGACTGAGATAAAGAAGCTTTTAAAAGTTGGCTTTATCCTTCCTATTGACTACCCACCTTGGATATCGATTATCATTGTTGTAAGCAATCTTGATGGTTGTATTTATATTTGCTTTGATTTTCATGATCTCAATAGTGATTCTCTTAAGGATGATTTTCTAGTGTTGCCTAATATTGGTATGATTGTAGACTCGACTGTAGGCTATGTCTTATTATCTTTCATGGATGGTTTCTTGGGCTATAATTAGATTCATATTGACCTAGAAGATCAGTATAAGATAGCATTCAATATCCCTTGGGGTACCTTCTATTACATAATCATTTCTTTTGGGTTAAAGAATGCAAGAGAAACCAACGAATGATGACTCTTATCTTTCATCACTTCATTCACAAGATTCTAGAAGATTACATCGATGAAATCTTGGCTAATTCTATGACTCATCAAGATCACACTGAAAATCTATGTCTTATCTTTGAAAGAATTCAACTCTATAAGATGAGACTAATTCCTCTTAAGTGTGTCTTTGACGTCGATGCCATCAAGATTTTTGGATTTATTGTTTCTCAGAGTAGAATCAAAGCCAATACAATTAAGATTGATGTGATTGTTAACATGCCTCCTCCTAAGAACATCTCTCAACTAAGTAGCTTTTAGGGGAAGATTCAAGAAATTCATAGATTCATATCTCAATTGGTTGATTGTACCCTTCCCTGCACACGTTTGTTGAAGAAAGATGTCCACTTCCAATAGGATGATGAGTGCAAAAAATAATTTGTGTCAATCAAGAGTTATTTAACCAATCCTCCTATATTAATGTTGTCTATGCAGGATAGACCCTTTTTGCTTTATATCTATACATCACCTTGTACCTTAGAAACTTTTTTAGCTCAACATGATGATGATGGTAAAGAAAGAGCAATCTACTACATTAGTTGTATTCTAGTCAATTTATGAGACTCGTTATTCTACCATGCAAAAACAATGCCTTCCTCTCATTTTTGTAGCATAAAATTTATGACATTATTTGCTTCATGTTGAAACCCATGTTATTGTAAAGAGTGATCCTATTAAGTATTTGTTTACTAGAACTGATCTCTCGAGAAGGTTGGTGAAATGGGTAATTTTTATCTTCAAGTTCAAAATCAAGTTTGTAACTCAAAAAGCAATTAAAGGTCAAGCAATTGTTGATCAATTGGTAGAAGCTCCCTCATCTCAATCCTTCCCTAGTCTGGACCTATTTCCAGATGAAAACCTTTTTGTAAGAAAAAAATGAACCTGTATGGGAGATGTACTTTGATGGATCAAGATGTTAAGATGGCTCTAGGGTAGGTGTAGTTTTATTCTCATCCGAAGGCATGCCAATTCCTCTATCTTTTCGATTAGAATTTCATTGCACTAATAACATTGCTAAATATAAAGCCCTTATTGTTGGATTTCATGTTGTGATGGCTTTAAACATTAAACATCTTCGCATTCATGGTTATTTTGAACTTATTGTAAATCAAATTAAATGAACGTATCAGGGTAAGCAGAATAAGGTATTTTAGTATAAAGATTTGGACTTATCCTTGCTTGAACATTTCTCTTCTTTCATAATAGACAGTGTTCCTAGGAGAGAAAATCGGTACATAGATGCAATGGCGAGTACAAACTCCCTTGTGTCTTCAAATGATGGCATAGAATAATACCACTTTGTGGTTTATATTATTCGCTCTCTTGTTATCTTAGATCAACCTCCATCTGATGCTCTAGTGTGTGCTAAGTAGACTCAGAGGAATGGTATTCCCACATTTATAATTATTTGAAGACTAGAAATTTTCCCGAAGATGTGACAAAAAATATTCGCACTCGGATAAGAATTTTTTTAGTCCAATATATTATATTATCTAATGTTCTCTATCAAAAATCTTATAGTGGACTTCTTTGGTGTCTCACTAAGGCAAAAATACCCCTTGAACTTCAAGAAACCCATTAAGGATTTGGGATGGAAATTTTGGTGGTAAATCCCTGGTGTGTAAACTGATTCACATAGGATAATTTTGGAAAACAATGGAGTTGGATTCCTTTTCCTTTGTCAAGAAGTGTCTACAATTTCAACAACACAACAATCTTATTCAGGCTCCTGCTCAAGAGCTTTGAAATCATACCTCTCCTTGACTATTTGTGAAATGGGAGTTAGATATTATTGTTAAAATAATACCTCCTTATTTTAAAGGACATACCTTCATCATTATAACTACTAATTACTTTACGAAATGGGTTGAAGGCATTCCACTTTGATCCACAAATGTTGAAGAAATCTATAGCTTTCTTCTAAATAATATCATTGCATGTTTCGAATTGCCCCCCACCCTTGTTTTTGAAAATGGTACTTCATTTAAGAACAAAGAGGTGAAGCTATTCTTGGAAATTTTTCAAATTTAGCATCATTTTTCTACACCATACTATCCTTAGTCTAATGTCCAAGCTGAAGCATCTAATAAAACTCTTGAGTTGATTCTCCAAAAATAGTGAATAAACACAATAAATAATGGCATACTTAATTAATGCACGCCTTATGGACCTATCACATAAGTGTCATACGGCTATAGTACAACTCCATACAACCTTGTGTATGGTGTTGAGGCTATCATGCCTTTAGAGTTGGAAATTCCATCTTTGTGACTTTCCCTTAAAGGGTTAATTGATGATGACACTTACCATGTTAATCATTTATATCAACTTGAGTTACTCAATGAGCACCGATTATAAGCCCTCAAACACCTCTAATCTTATCAACGATCTGTTTCTAAACATTATAATTAAGGTTTTTTGTCTCAAACTTTCAAGGTAGGTGATCTAGTTTTCTATGAGAATAAGAGAAATGTGAACATGTCACCTAATCAAAAGGGCAAGTTTATCCCTAATTGGTTAAGCCTTTACATAATCATCTTCGTGTATGGTTTTGGTGCCTATGGACTGTTGTCTATGGATGGAATGCCTCTAAAAGAAACTGACAATGTAATACATCTTCATTGATACTATGCATAGTGTCTATGTGGCATATGCATGATGCTCATCCCTCAAGGATCGCAATTTTCTATGCTATGACATTTATTTATTAACAAATTATCTTTGCATTTTGTGTTATGATGTGAACATGTGTATATAATTAATTT